>PVHY01003454.1:0-107571 GCA_004024945.1 Uropsilus gracilis | reverse complement strand
GAAAGAAAGAAAGAAAGAAAGAAAGAAAGAAAGAAAGAAAGAAAGAAAGAAAGAAAGAAAGAAAGAAAGAAAGAAAGAAAGAAAGAAAGAAAGAAAAAGAGAAAACAAAAGAGGCTAACAAAATAGCATAAACTAATTTAATTATATTTCTCCCTAGATGAAGTCATGTCAGGGTATGTGTCAACAAAGGTCTCTATAAACAGTGACATCTAAATTAAGAGTTAGAGGAAGAATTTTTATGCCCAAGATCAGAAAGTAACAAGCCAAATGCTTCCCAAATGGGAAGGGCAGGCAGTGAGCCCAAAACTCAATACCCATTGTGGAGGGAAGTGAAGTTCAACCAGGGAGATAGATAATTATTCTTACAAAGGGTCAGGTATTACATGGTGGAAATTAAAATGATCTTCCATGGAAAGTATCATCAATGAAAGGGTTTAAAAGATAAGATCGTGTTTTAGAGGAGGCATCATCTGATATGGTTTTTTTTTTTTGTTTTGTTTTGTTTATGTTGATGTTTCCTTGAAGTAACATTGGTTAATACTGGCTATCATTTTATGTAAAATACAATAACTTTTGTTAATTTCCTGAAAATGGCAACAGTGTAGACAAATTATTCACACTTATTAAATACCTCCCAACCCTAAGCACAGCACTTCATGTTTATGCTTTACATGGATTACATGATATCTATGAAGTAGATATTTTAATATCACAATAGCAAGTAAGGAAATTTAAATGATCAAATAGAGGGTTGTCTTTCTCGTCCCTCGTGTTCCAGCTGCCAAACCCTTAACCTTCTCATTTATCTAAAAGCTAACCTAATCTAGGAACACATTGTGATGCTTCTTTTCCCAGTCCCTCACCTCAAATTCGCTTCTTCTCATATTGCATAAGCAATAGACAGATACCATATCTAGCGGTACTGTTCTTAATCCCAGTTTCTCCATGAGGGAATTCTTTCTGGAGAAGGGTTGTTTTACTTTATCTTGACATCTTTTGACTACAGTAGGAGATATAAATAAGTTAAAATTTGAAATACGCATAAGACATACTAGTATGTGAATCAAAAATACCATTTACTATTTTCAATTAAAAGACACACATTTAGAAACAACAAGAGTTTACTCTTTCAAACAAAATGAACCTGCCTGTGATACCCTTAGGAAGTCACCACATAGAAAATATATAGCAAACACATTCTTACTTTTTTTCATTTTCTTTTTCTTTTTTGAGTTATAAAGTCTCTGAGGAAAAATAGAACTTTTCCCTATGGGACCTAATTTGTGATCCTCTGTGTCTCTTCATCAAGTTACAATGGCTTCAAGCTAAAAATGAAAGTGATACTACTTGAGCATGAAATTGAATTATATCTTTATAAAGTACAATAAATAGTTCTCATTTAGAATTTCTCAGGGGGTTTATAGATCGAGAAATTAGATAGGTATGTAGAACTATTCTACTAATAACCAGTCTATATCTCTTGGTGGGCAGAGATATTGGTGGAACCAAAAAAAAGAAGCATATGACACTTTGCATTTCTCTGTGTTGAGTACCCTAAACTGACACTAGCAGAGAAATGTCTTCTGGCAGAAGACTCTTGAAACCTTTCTGACTTTAATAGGCACCCAACCCTGCCACATGCTTTGGCTAGTTAATCTGAAATGTATTCTAGAATGTTCTAAGGTTAAAACACACACACACACACACACACAACTGTGACCATTCACTTTTAGAATTCTAAAGCATGCTGGAGGTTCTTTATACTCTATATTAAACTGTTTTGCAGATAAATATATGAAGTCTCAGATTTATTTAAGTGAAAACTATTAATTCATATAAATTAATGATAGTAGTCATATCACCTTGAACTCACTGTTCTTGATACTACATTTTTTAAATTTTTTTATCCTTTGTTCTTCACCACTACCTATTTATCCATATTAATAGGTCTTTATTGACTACATAATATTGTCTACATCTAAATCTTGAAAGACTAAGATGTAAGATATGACTAAATAAAATTATCTTAAATCCATGTAAATACAGGTTATAGCAAAAATGAAAATGTCATACAATTTAATTTTGAAGAACAAAAAACAGTTTCAAACTTTTAGGTTTTATAAATTGTTGATAGTTGACATAATCAAGTTTACTGATTAATTAACATATGAAAGGGGAAATTAGCATTGGGTGTTGTTAGTAAAGAACTATGGAGAAAGAAAATTTTGCACAGTTAAAGTTCTAGATATTTTAAATGCTATATTGCACATTTAGTAAATTATTTTGTCACTCATTGAGTTTTTTTATTGGTCAGTTTGTGCATTAATATGTCTTTGCCAATATTTGAAAGTAGTGGTAGTGTTGGTCAGTGTTATTCAACCAACACTTTCCACTACCTCAAAAAAAAAAAAAAAAAAAAACAGCATGTCTATCCCATTCTATGCAACCCATGTGACTCAGAAAAAATAAATCTCACCTATTGCTTAATAAATTAATCCTGATTAAGGCAAGCCAGTCAAGGTAACCATGACATCCTTGCCTATGAATTTGGTTTAGGAAAACTGGTGTAATTCAAGCAGATCCTTTGAGTCTACAAAAGACTTAGGAAACATTTCTTTGTATTGTTGCATATGAAAAAGGGAGATTTATGTCTCACTTGCTATCTGTAGCCATAATGTACCCCTGAGGGAAGCTTTCCTAAGGATAAATTAAACGTGTGTTGATGCAACACCAAGCCGAGAAATAAAAGGAAAAAAATAAAACAAAAGTGAGCCTCAATCATGTCTTGGAGTATGCCTAGTCTTCAGCCTGCTGAATGGACCTTTTTTAAGCCAGGGCTTGCAAAATGCAGTCTCTGAACTAAGAGGCTCAGCACATGAGAGACTGACACAAATGTAAATTGTCAGTCCCACTACATATCTACTAAACAGGAACCTTGGAGCAACCCCTGTGGATTTTGTGGATGGAAACCGGTCTCCATGATAACTCTGGCATGTCAAAATTTCAAAAGCATCATACAAACCACTATTCCGTGAAGATTTATACTAAGTATAATCAAATTTATGAAGTCAAATGGAAAAATAGGTAATTTTCATCCAAGCAAATACCTCAGTGATACATGTACATATATACTTGTCAAAATCAAGATACATGTTTAAATAGCTTTTACAGATCTTCAATGATAATACATACTTATGAAATTACAATCTGAAGTTATGAAACTTTTCCATATTTTCAGCTTATAAACTTTAATTTCTTCCTTCTGCACATGAGGAATAGATACACATGTACCACATATATTTCAGTAAATTACAGTGAGTATAAAATAATAAGAAAAATATATATTCTTCACTGTATTAAATGTAATTTATGATATATATATAACTAATATTTTTTTTTACTAATTAGCAAGAGATCTATCTACCTACCCAGTTACCTGTCTGTTTTTTACCAGATGCAGAACTCCTAAAACTTTTGTAATTTCCTGAGTGATGTGGTGATAGGATCTTTCTCCAAAAGACCACTTTTTCTTTGTCTAACAAAGTAACTCTTAAGGGATTTCTGGTTTGGGGTTAGTTACCAGAAAGACCAAATAATGATTGGAAACTTCAAACTTCCAGTTCTGCCCTATTCTCCAAGAAGAGGAGCCAGGCCATGATTAAGTTAATAATTTATCAAGACTACATATGAAGTCTCCATAAAAATCTGTACATTGCAACATTCAGAATTTTCAGCTATTAAATATATCCATTCACCAAGGAAGGTGATGCATCTCAACTCCACAGGGGCAGAAGCTTCTAGCCTCAGGAGCTTTTCCACCTTTCTCTATATACCACTTCATCTGGCTCTTCATCAGTATTCTTTGTATCAGTATCCTTTTGTTATAAGTATCCTTTCTTTACCATAATCTAGTAAACATAAGTCACTGTTGTCCTCATTCTTAGAACCATTATAGCAAATTATTTAACCTGAGAGAGGATTATGGGCTCCTCAACTTTAAGACACATGAACACGAGTGTGACAAACCAGGGACCCACCATTCTTGATAGGTAGTGAAAATAGAAGATATTTGCAGAACTAAGGCCTTTATCTAAGAGTTCTGTGACAACTCTAGATTCATCACTGAATTATAGAATGCATGTTGTTGTCTGAAGCACTGGAAAATGGGTTGTTCTGCAGAAAAAGTAAACCTTTTAATTTGGTGTCAAAAGTGTTTCACTATGAGTAGAGGAAAGAAAAATGAGAGTTTACTTTCAGTAATTTATTTTTTATTATTCACCTAATATGCACAGCTTAAACTCAAAAATTACTTGTGAAAACATATGGTCAAACATTATAAGAATAACAGTCACCAATGCCCTGAATGAAGGTACGTCCATTTGTGTGTCTACCAGCAAAAAACTTGGTATCTATGGCATATTGTTTTCCTCATAGGGAGCTGAAGTAATAGAAATTAAAGCAAAATATTTTTATATTAAAAATACATAATTGATTCTAGTTTCAGTTGGGAAATTATAGACTATTTTAACGATTATAGAAACATATGTAAATTATATATTCATATATTCATCAACTGGTAGGCTTTTAAACACATGAACATTCAAATATTAATGGTTGAGAAGAGTGCCTTCATATTATAAATTAGTTACATAATTTTTATACTCAGAGCAACTATCAATCCTAGAAATTCAATTTATTTTTAAACAATCCTTTCAGACAGACCTTTTACTGAGATTTTTTTTGAAAGTGTCTCCAAAGTAGAATGGTTTGCCTTTAAATCCCCAGTCTATTTACAGAGTTTATGGAAAAAAATTGTAGCTGTATATATTGGTATTAAATTATTAGAAAATCAGAATTAAGTTTTATGCTCATCAAGACATATATAAAGTTCAATACTTTGAGTTTGATCATTCTATAAAATAAATGAAAAGAAAAATGTTTAACATTTAAGTAAAAAAAGGAAAGAGGTATATTCACAAAGTAATAAATTGAATTTTTCTTCCATGATTTCTTCAAACATATGCTTATACTTGCATTGGAAGATTACTTTTTTCTAAATTATTAAAACATTTTGGAAATAATTAAAAGATGATGTCCCTATCATTGAATGAACTAAACCTCTAGGAAAAGTAGAGTCCCCAGCCAGAAGCTGGAGCTTGGGAAGAGATGAATTAGAACTATTCACTCTTTCTATTCGTTGGAAGGAATCAGCTTTTTCCTCATTCCTTTCTGAGGAATTTGGAAGAGTGTAGTTTTGCAATTTTGTCCCCCCAAAACAGAAATTTACTTGAAAGAATACTGGTTATTGCTATAGAGGGTTTTGAATGAACATCATGCTAATACAACGCTGGACTTGATGAGGGCAGTATGACTGGTCAACAAAGAACACATCTGACCCATACATCCTGACTAGGATCAGAGACCTGATACGATTATATAGTAAGGAGTGTTTCATTAAAACAGGCAAGATGCATTCATCAGGATGATGCTCATGGATACCTCAAGGTAATTGTAGCAATATTAAGAAAAACAAACTTAGGCCGGGCACGGTGGTTCATGCTTGTAAGCTTCAGCCTATGAAGTGGCCGGGGCTAGGGATCGCGGTTCGAGTCCCGGCAGGGGCCCGCAGCGAGACCTAGTTCCCAAAAAAAATAGCTGGGCATGGTGGTGCGCGCCTGTAATCCCAGCTACCTGGGAAGCTGAGGCTGGGGATTGCTTGAGTCTGTGGTACCCCGGGCAACGAGAGCCTGCGGTTCCATGGGCAAAAAAGCAAGACCTAGTCTCAAAACAAACAAACAAACAAACAAACAAACAAACAAACAACAAAAAACTGTTTATAAAAACTAAGAAATTTCTACTGAAATTAAAATCCACATGACCACCATCAAAGACAAGGCTAAGGAAGAATATGAAGATATGAGTGTTTTATAGCTGAAGAAGTTAAATTTAAAAATGAAAGTTGGTGAAAGAAAGGGAAAAAAAGTTAATATTCAGAAACAAAACTGTATTAAAACAGACTATGTGTCAAATACTGGCACAAATTATGATACTCTGATTAAGTAGTAAAATAGAACAGAGATTTCTCAAAATATCAAAAATAGTTCTACCACCAGATTCAGCAATTATGACCTTAGGTCATATTTTGAAAATGAGAATACACTAACTTTGACAGGATGAATTCACTCCTATGTAGATTATTGTACTACTTACAACAGTGAAATTACATAAATAATCTAAGTGCCAAAGAACGGATGTGTAGATTGGGAAGTTGTGATACACACATAGAAATTAAGTGGGATAGATGTAATAAATAACATGCAATAAACCTACTAGTTTCAGCAGGGTGAATCACTTGAATTCTAGAAGTCAAAGCTTCAGCAGCTTCATGTCCCCAGGTTGGATCCCATTTATTAACAAGTGTAAACATAATGACTGCAATGAAAATGCCTGAAAAAAATGTGGTTAGAGAAAGGAGAAGCTATCATGTTACTTTAGACCAAATAGTGGATGTAGGATACAAGTACTTTCATTTGTAGTCTCGTGAAGGAAACAGGTCATGTAGACACAGCCTTTCACTGAACATCACCTGAGTACAAGAAAGATTTCCTGATTGTATATCGTGGAATGATAAACATATAAATGGGTCAGTCTGACTGAGAAACATAGTTTCTAAAGAAACTGAAAACTAAAGGAGATTTTATTGGCAAATTTAAACATATTTCTCCATGTATCATAGTTCTCGAAACTCTGAATATTTGATATTTGTTTTCATCTACTTTACCCTTTTCATCACTGTATATACTGATTTTGAATCAAGGTTTCTGTTTCTACTTTTTTTTTTTTTAAACTAGGTCTCGCTATTTTTACCTGTGGAACCGCTGCAGGCTCACGCTGCCCATGGTATCATGGACTCAAGCAATCCCCAAACTCAGCTTCCCAGGTAGCTGGGATTACAGGTGCATGCCACCACACCCAGCTATTTTTGGGGGACTAGGTCTCACTATGTTGCCCCTCGGCGGGGTTCAGACCACGATCCCATGTCCCAACCACGACTCCACGGGATGTCGTTTACAAGCACACTCCACCGTGCCCGATTTTGAATCAAGGTTTCTACCCCCATACATAATTTGACAAATGTTTCTTGTCAAAATGGAAACTGGAGGAAGTCTTGGACTCAGAGACAAATACATATTTTAAGCAGAGTTTCTTAGTCATATGGGTGAAACGTACATAAATACATTTGGAATCTGCAATGTGCCAGATTGTGCCAATGTGTACTATATCTCATTTAATCCTCTAGAAAGCCCTAAAAGATAGTGATAATCATTCGATGGAGGGTTAATATTGAACAAATTTGAACAGAAGAAATACTATATATTGTTGAACTACTGACTCTCAAATTCATAATCCATATTCTTTAATATAAATTACTGGTTATTTTGCAGCTCTTCTATGCTTTTCTTGTTTGCAAAGAATAATTCTAATGGAAACATTTCAGTTCAAAGCAAGCCAAAATTGACAGCACTATTATGCTATAGCAAAATCTGACACATTTGAAAGTTATATATGCGGTAATGAAAATAAATCCACCAAAGAAGTCTTATAGCCCATGACTGAAATGTCATGAAAAAAATATTATATTTCTAGAATATTTTAATTTGGTGAAAAATGGAGCCATGTTGAAAAGATGTATTTGTTTTTCATAATAAAGTTATAGATGCTCATTTCATAAAACATATAATTATTAGTATTACCTTTGTTTGGAAAATGCAATTACTAAACATGTTTTCATAGATGCACAGTAACAAGTAGAATTTAGATAACCAATGGAAAATACCACAAATATTTAGTAGAATAAAAAGTATTTTCAAAACACTTTATTGTCCTCAAGACTCCTTTATAAATGTATCTTGGTGCCCTTTAAAAGTCCGGTGAGATTGTATAAGAAAATAAATTTTTAGCCTAATTTAATGGATGAGCAAATTAAGGCTCTGAGAGATTAAGTTTTATCTTATGATTTGCATAGTTTTTATGATGGCATTTATATATTATTAAATTCAGATTCCTTCTGGAAGTTCTGGTAGCTTTCATTAGCAATGGCTTTACTATTAGGAATAGAGATCAACAAATTGTCCCCAGTTTTCAAAATTATTTTCACCTAAAATTTACAGGATGAAAGTTGCAGACAAAAAGTCCCATTGAGGCAGTTAAAGGTCTGCATAGAAATTAGTTAATATCTATCTACTAGAAAAAAAAATATGTAAACAACAGCAGCAAAACAAAACAAAACTGTTCTTTAATTTAGCAAAGTCATTAAAAAGGACAATCATGCCCTGCCCTGACACATCCTGAATTTTAGAATTAATAATACTACCTTCTGAATTTGTAGCACTAATGAAACCGGGACACCAATATGGGCAGTATTAAAATGTAGGCACTGACGCCATTAGTTGTGTCTGAAGAACACAGAGGTAAAAGAGGTCTAAACAGGGAGAGAGAGAGAGAGAGAGAGAGAGAGAGAGAGAGAGAGAGAGAGAGAGAGAGAGTGTGGGGGGAAGGATCAGAGACTGAAGGGAGAGATTTTTGAGGAAAGGAGAGACATGAGAATAGTGGGTCAGTAACCTGAGTGACCAGGCTGTGCAGAAGCCCCCTGGAAGAGTGAGTTGGTGGTGGCAAAGAGCCAGGTTGACTGGTAGAATAGTGGCTGGTGTGGAAAGTGTGGCACCATAGCAAGGTGGCATAGTGAGCTGGTACCTGGAGTTAGCCAGGGATATTTGGACAGTTGATTTGTGCATCAATAACTTTGGAAAGTCTGAAGAGCCTTGAAGTAGCCACGCAGCTCAGAATACTGGAATGAAAAGAAGCAAAAATAAGATGCTGGAGAAAGACTGGACTTGGCAGAGTGCCAACTGCTCAGGTTGGGAGGGAGAAAGGGACACCATTAAGGACATGTGTTTGGGACTCTTGGATTAAATGGTGATTGGGCTAAGATAACTGGTCACTGGTGACTTTAAGGACTTTTTGTTTTCCCTGCTAATATTCTTTTGTAAATAACCCCTGTTGTTAAACTGCATTTTTGACTGGCAACTGCAACGCACAGATGGTATGAAACTGAAGGAACCTGGATGGCAGAAGTCACATTTTGAACGTGGCTTGTTGGTTGGAGGCTTCTGCCCCATTTTGCCCCGATTTCACTAAGGTAAACTTTTAAAGAATCGCTGACATGTCACATCATTTTTTAGCGTGAGGAATGATGAGTGGTTTTGTGCTCTAATGAAGCTGCAAGAATATACGGATGCAGCCTGGAGGCTTACCATATAAATGAGTGCAGTCGAACATTAGCAAGCTAGACACAATCACAGTAATGAACATGATTGAAAAGGAAATAATACCATATATGATATTGGGAAATAAAGGAAAGTGTGTAATCATATTGTTTTACTATTCAACTTAAGCCTTTTCAATTCTGAAGATGGATTTTGGGATTTCATTTGCAATCATTCTTTACCATGCCAGACACACGGCAGTAACTATCTAAGAAAGACAAGTAACAAAATTAATCCAACTACATTCAGATAATAAAATTGAATACTACTCCACCAGATCTATGTGTCCTTTTCATGATGTTACTTTTGTGGTGAGGGGGAGGGAGGGCTTAGTAATGGTTGAAAAATACCTGATTACTTGTATTGATCCAGTTTAATCATTGCCCATTTCTTTTTTTTTTCTCTTCTTTTTATTTATTTATTTATTTATTTATTTAATTATTTGTTTGTTTGTTTATTTATTTATTTATTTATTTATATCTATATAAATTTCACAACTTTGTAATCTCAAGGGATTGCCCCCCCCTCCCTCCCCTCCCTTCCCCCTTTTCCCTCCTGTTCATAGTTGTGCATTTCATTTTGTTAAGTTCTCAGGTAAGTATAGCTGCAGAAGCAACATTGTAGAAATGTTTGCAAGAGAGTGGAATTAAACCCATCTTTGCTACTGATTGCTTGCATTGCCAGTTCCTAGACATCACTGTTCCACTAGCTTCTGTCTTTCATTTTAAGGAGAATCAGCAAGAATACTGAAAAGTTTTGCAGTTACCATTGAAATGCTTGTCATCCTTTATACACAATGGACCATGCTGTGTAAGTTTAAGACAAATCACACTATATTACACTTTCTGCTAAGCCTATATTCTCATACCACTGTTAGAGTCAGATCTACTTGGATGAGTCTCTTGACAAATCAGATTTCAATCTCAAGTGATGTAAAATCAGTTTGGTTTGTTCCTTCTTAGCTTTCACGAACTTGGTCCAGCTTTTAGATGAACAGGGAAACAGGCAGTGTTGCTCTGTAACATATCCAGTTAATTTCCACTTGGAAAGCACATTATTGTGGAAAATCCAGTTTTAGCATCCTGAACCAGGAGTTTTCTTTAAAGTCGTTGATACTCTTGCCTAGTTTCTGTTAGGGAAAAGAAAAAGTGTTCCATACAAACACTACCAAAACTAAAATAATTGACTCTGGCAGATGTTTTCTAAAGTTCAAATGGAAATTGCAGAACAATTCCATCTAGTAATTAATTTAGCTGCTTTTTATGCCTAATTTACTTTGATTTAAGCATTGAAAGTGAATGGAAATTAGTACCAAATCAAAGGTTTCATATAATCATTATTGAGGTGCTCTTTGATCAAATTTGATGCCAGATTACAATGGGTCTTAAAGTATTTCAGTTGAAGTTATTAATTGTGCTTCATGATGAGAAACTCTTTGATCATTATGGAATACATTTTGTAGCTTCAGAAAAGTAATTTATGGAGAAAAATATTTTACACTACAACTCTGAAAGCCACACCTATTTAAGATTGAGGTCCTTGCAAATGGAAAACAGCATGGCTTGGTTTCCAGTTAAATAATAGAATATCGCACCCAGATATAGCACATCTGAAATATAAAACATTTCAATCTTCATGTAGATGAGAAATGATAATGTCAAGTCAAACTCTCTCCAGAAAGCTTTATCTTAAAGGCATCACTATTATTCTTACAGGAAAAAAAAAAGAATATTCAAGACAATTTTTTAAAATTTCTATCATCGGAATTATTCAAAAAATCTTTAACTTCATTTATATAACATTTTCTATCTGGGATATTAATTTGATTTTTATTATATTTACTTTATTTTACATTTATATAATTTAAGTATATATTTACAATAATTTAACTCTATAAAGTTCATACATTTTATAAATAATTGAATTATATTTAATTCATTTTTGGATAAAATATTTCTTTTCCTTACATCACTATTAAATTTTGAACTATGTTTGATTTCCCCCATATGGTACAGTCCTAGTAGTTTTCACACCACCATGACAACTGTGATCCATCACCATTGTCTCGTGTTCTTCCATATATATGCCTTCCATATATATATATGTATACATACATATATACATATATATGTATGTCCTTCCATATATATATATATGGAAGGCATTTAGGTTGTGTCCATATCTTGGGTGTTGTAAATAGTGCTACAGTAAACACAGGAGTGTGGGTTGCCATTTGAATCAATGCTTTTCATGTTTGGGGGGTAGATTCCTAGAAGTGGAATTGCTAAGTTGTATAGCAGATTCATGTTACTGTTTTGAGGCATCTCCGCACTTCAGATTACTTTCCCAAAAGTGTAAGAGGGTTTCCTGTTCTCCACACTCTAATAAGTACTTGTTTCTTATCTTGTCTGTTTTTCCGTACAGGCCATCTCACAGTTGTGAGGCATTATTGAAGCTGTGATCGCAACATGGGGCAGTGCTATTTGTTCATAAATTTTAGGCATTGCCATTAGTTGTGTCTGAAAAACAGAGGAATGGCCTAAACCAGATAAAGGTATTTCGTCCTTTTACTTGGTTGAAAATCTTGAGCAACCCAGGTGAATATGTGAAACTGGGATCCTGGGTCTATTGTCTCAAGGTCCTGGTGGAGAAGAGAAAATTCATCACTGGGGGGGGGTCTGTGAAGGGAAATTGGAGTCTTTCGCTTTCAGTACAGGAAGAGAGGAACAAAAAAGAAAAAGAAAAAGAATAAAACAAGGAGATAAAAAAATGAGAATAAGCGAGAAGAGACACAAGAATGGTGACCCTTTAAAGAGGAACCTGAGTGGCCAGACTGGATGGAAGCTGCCTAGAAGAGTGAGCTGGTGGTGGCGAAGAGCCATGGTGGGAGAGTGGCCAGCAGAAGAGTAGCCAATGTGGAGCCAGATGCCAGAATGGCAGGCTGGGGGTGACCAGGGGCTGCTGATGGCAGGGCTGGTAAATGTGACCAGATGCTGCTGAAGCCAGCCCATAAAGACTGGATTTTGCAAACTGACTCAGATTTGGAGGGGCAAAGTGGCACCATCTTGGACGTATATATTTGGGACATTTGGAACTAAAAATGGTGACTGGGGTAAGATAACTGGCCACTTGTGGCATTAGGGACATTTTGTTGGACTTTCTGTTTTCCTGATTAATTTTCTTTGACAATAAAACCCTATAGTTACATTGCATTTTACTGGCAACTGCTATGCATGCATGGGTGGTATGAATCTGGGTAGGCAGCAGAAGCCATGTTTTAAAGTACCATTTCTTTCCTTTGGCTTGTTGGTTGGAGGTTTCTGCACTAGTTTGACCTAATATCACTAACCCATGATAGTTATGATTTGTATTTCCTGACGGTCAGTGATGATGAACATTTTTCATATGCTTGTTAACCACTTGTATATCTTTGAGAAATGCCTATATTTATATTCTTGAAAGGATATTTTTAAACAAAAAGTTTATAATGGAAAAAATCTGGAAATTGCTATAATTTTAAAATCTTATTACTGTAAAATAAATCTTATCTGCAAAACAATTTTCTCTTTAGATGATCAATTAGCATTAGAATTATCATTAGAATCCTTCAGAGATTTGTTTTTTCACTCTATCCGTTGTAGTTCCAGTTTTCTTTAACTCCCCTTTTTTCTAACCTCAGAGCCCTTACAATGTCTATTGAACATGTTCCTAGATTTTGAAAATGTTGAATACCATCCAATTTTCTGCTATCTGAATGCCCAGTATTTGTTTGTATCCTCTGGCACCCTTTGTTGTATATAATTCTCTCAAAGGTACTCTATTTTTTTAAAAAATGGCTAGGAGTCATCATTTCTTATGGCTAATAACACACTATGGTATGTATACACCAAATTTAATCACCTGTTAATGGTCATGTAGGCAATTTTCATATCATACCAATCATAAACAATGTGGTCATGAATATAATGGAACATAAGGTTATTTTTGTAGAAGGGCTTATACCATGTGAATATATGCCTGAGTGGTATTGCTACATTACAAGGTATTTCCATTTTGAGTGTTTGTTTGTTGTTTGTTTTTAAGTTAAAAGACATTGTTTTCCATAATGGTTTCACTAGTTCACTTTCCCACCAACATTTTAATAGCTTAAATTTTTTTCTCTACACCCTCTCCAGTTTTTGCTGCTGTGGATCTATTCAATGTGTGTCATTCTCACAGGTATGAGGTGGAATCCTACCATAGTATTAATCTACATCTCCCTTACACAGTGTGACATTGAATAATTTTATTGTTTTTAATCCTTCTTATACCCTTACTTGTGAATTGTATGTTCATATGTTACCAATTTGATAATTGGCTATTGTTTTTTACTGTAGATTTGTGTGACCTTTTCCTAAATCTTAGATATTAATACCATCTTAGCTATATATTACACAAGTACCATCTGCCATTCAATACAATATTTCATGATTTAATATTTTCTTTTGATGGATAGAAGCTTTCAAAAATTAAGGTAACCAGAACTATATATTTTCTCTGCATAGAGCTCAGTCAACAAAAATTGCCTTCATTGTTGGTATCTTGATTATTGATTTGACTTCTTAACAAAAAAATGACATTTCAAATGTTATGCCACTAGTTTTAATACAGAAACAAATGTATGCATTAAAATAAAAATATTTTATAAACATAGCACATAATTTAAGAATTAGTTGATTAAAAAATGAAACTCAGTATCCCCTGAGCAACTGATATCCTTTGACTAGATTAAATTATAATACTTTAGTAATGAAGACTTTCCAGACTAAAAGTTTCCTCACAGTAATTATGTCAATGCTTGATATAATTCTCTCCTCCTTGCTGATATGCTTATTTTTTCCTGAGTTTATGTATTTTCATCATTTTCGCCTTTATAAATAAAATTTTCTTGCGATTAAATTGGACATACATTATTAAAAAACAGTTATCAGTGTGATACTGAATGAAATGCATACAATTCATTACGACTGTTCCTATTTCTGAATGTATATAAAAAAAAAGACATGAGGAAAATGGAATCTATTTATTGAAAATAAAGTAATATTGTAAATAAAAATAAACAAAAATAAAGATCTGAAACTATCATGAATTAGAAAATTTCGTGTGAATCCTGATGAATTAAAGCATGCACATTGGCCATTTTATTTATAAGAAAAATATATTTGAACCATTTTACTTTCTTATAAGGTATATTCTTATGAGGATGATTTTGCCTTTTAGATGATTTTTCACCAGTGACTGGGGACACTGTTGTTTGTCAAGGCATTATTATTTTATAAGCTTCAAGGAAGGACCATATGAGTTGCAATGGTGCAGTTTGCCTGCTGAGATCCTAGCAACGGAGCCAAGACCTTTGGTGACACATACCTATGTGATCCTTTCTAAAAATCATATACAATTGTGGTATAGATTACGAGGAATGAGGTTTCCCTCTCAGGGGTGTTTGTCAACATCTGAAAATGCTTGAGTTTTAACAACATGGGCCAGAGAAGTCACTAGTCACATCTCATGGGTAGAGATCAGATATGGTACTAAACATTTGACAATGCACAGGACAAAACTCCCCATCCCCCCAAAAATGATCTAGCACCAAGTATCAACAGCGTAGAATTTAAATTGAAAACTCCCTATTAGGTGGAAAATGCCTTCCTGTCTTTAATAGCATTTCTTTGGGAAAAAATATGTATTGCATGATGTCAATAGGAAAAGGACATATTTTATAGAAGAAATTTTTTTAAAAGTTTGATTTTGACTTTATCTCCTTCAAAACCATAGTTGAACCCATATCAAATAAAATAGCAACAAGTGTTGGCGTGGATGTGGAGAGAAAGGAACACTCTTACACTACTGGTGGGAGTGCGAACTGGTCCAGCCACTAAGGAAGACTGTTTGGAGGACCCTCAAACTAATGAAAATGGAATTACCATTCGAACCAGTAATTGCTCTTTTGGGTATCTACCCAAAGGAGACCTCAATGTGCGTACAAAAGGACACCTGCATTTGGATGTTTCTGGTTATTATTTTATAATTGCAAGGACATGGAAACAACCCCAATGTCCCAAAGCAGATGAATGGATGAAAAAGATGTGGTATATATACACAATGGAATATTACTCATCAATTAAAAATAACAACTTTGATGAATTTATTATAATATGGATGTACCTAGAAGAAATTATATTATCAGAAACAAATCAGAAATAAAAAGGCAGAAACCAAATGGTTTCACTAATATATGGACAACAAAATGAAAGTACACAATGGGGGTGGGGGGTGTACCAGCTGGAGTGTCCAGAAAAGGGAGGTGGTGTGTGATCCCTGGGGACTATAATGGTGTGAAAATATATATATATATATATATATATATATATATATATATATATATTTACATATATATATATAACTTATTAAAAATAATGTAGTTGAGAATTTTACCATTGTTTGCTGAACCTAGTAGCAAAATATATTTGCATTTCTTACACATTAAAAAATAAAGAGTGCAGTGATTTTTTTTAAGTGAAACTAACATTCTGTTCTACAATCTGATAGTTCTTTGGCAGAAGTTTCTCGCAATTTCCATTTAAGTAACCATTTTCTAAAAAAAAGGATGTGAATATCTCACTTTAGGAAAATAGAAGCTGAGAATTACACTGAATATCATTCAAGCATCACATTTATTGAGCACCTTTGCATGTCAGAATTATGTGAAGGAACAGACTGCATGACTGGAGCAATAAAGAGGGAAATACTTCTATAAAAGCCCAAAAAAAGATAAAAAACTAGATTTAACAAGGGGGGCAAATCTATTATTTTTGGGTTGGACAATAATGAATGAGAGAGAAAATGGAAAATTAGGGAGAAAAAGTCACAAACTTGTTACTTTTTTCATTATTCTGTCCCTTGTTCCTCCTTTTTTCCATCCTTGTTGAGGACAGAATAGAGTTGTGAAAAATGCTCATCACTTAGACTAGGTTAGCAATGTTAGAAATAGGAAAAAAATGTGGTTATGAGCTGAAAACAGTAAGAAACTAAGTCTCATAAGATTTTGATTACAGATCACATGTGAGAAGCCAAGGAGAAGAATCTGCTAAGACTTGATTTAGCAGCTAGATAAATAGTCTAGGCTGTCAATAAGTTAGGGGATTGAGAAATAATTTTGCTTGAATATTTTTTGTCCATTAGCTTGCTTGCTTGATGGGACAAATCAAACTTTCCATTTTAAGTTTATTTAGTTTAGGGTGTCCATTACACACACAAAATAAAATTGCTGGGACCCAGTGGAATTTTTTTTTAATGGTTTTTAAGTCAGAGGCCATTTGTCTATAGGAGTAAACTGGAAGTATCTAAATTGAATGAAAGCACCTATAAAGAAAATAATGATCTGAAAGAGCAAAAGGCTGAGTATAGAGATATAAAAAGACTTCATGTTCAGAAGAGGGTGTGAAGAAAGGAAAATAAGAGGAACAGGCAATTTTCAAAGAAAACCAACAGAAAATTCTCTGGGGCCCCTTGTGCCCAGGCTGCTTGCCTATGTTGGTACACATCTTAATCTCCTTTTTCTTTTGATCAGTAAATCCACCATTCTGAAAAAAATTTGAAAAAGAAAGACAGTTTGTCCTTAAAGACAGGTGATGTTTCAGAATGAGAATCTGGTGCAGAATGATTGGGGCTTTGTTGAAGGCTTGGTATGACTGGATATATTGTAAAGGTGTGTCCTGAAGCTGTATACAGTGTTACAAATCAATGTTACTTTAAGAAACATCATAAAAAGTGAAAAAAGAGTCCAGTGCTATAAAGGTAAAGGGAGAAGAGAATAATCAAGCAATCTGACAGAAAAATTTGTGATGACTTTAATGAGATGCTCAGTGAAGTAAGTAGGACACAGTGTGACTGCGGTAGTTAAAAATGGATACTATTGGAAATATTGAACAAATATCTATAATTCCCCCTAATGAGATTTTGCTAAATGATAGTGAGAATTTTTGAAAGATATACATTTGCATGATGGAAGATCAATGACAGGGAGTAAAATAACAGCAGACTAGATATTAAAATACATTCTAGTATTGGGAAAACAGATGGATTATGTTAGAGGAGTCAAAACCTAAGAGCTTGAAAGGATACATTTTGGGAAATCAAGTCAATTTGCTCAAGAATCACCAAAAATTCAAGAAAAGAAGCTGCAAAAAGATAGACGGTTGCAATCTGTTTATAAAACACTAAGACTTCAGAGTCTTTCTTTCTTACCTCACTGTCTCAGACACTGCTAACCAGTCCCTTGCCCTGTACAGTACCTTAATTCCTCACCTCTACCTTGTACTTGGGGACCTATTTTTGTGAAAATCACTAGAAAGATCCTGACTTTTTGATGCCTGAAATAGATTTAAATGTGATGTCAACAGAGACAAGAAAAAATAAGGTTTGAGTAAAAATTGAGGGATACAGTATGATTTATCACCTCATTTAGTAATAGAACACCTTGGCATATGACATAATTTAACTGTCATATGAAATAAAGGTGACTACTCCTATAACTTTTTGATACAAATTATGAAAATAAAATAAGTACATAAATAAAAGCACTAATGGCAATATTACAAAAATAAACTACAAAAAGATTCTTAGGATACATATAACGAAAGGGGTGTTAATATGCTAATGGTTTTATAATAAGTTAAAGGAGCTATACAGAGAGCAAAATGTATAATACATTTTTTACAAATTTTGCATAAAATAAAATATTTTAATTTAGAAGATTAAAAATTTTAAAGATTAATTTTACCCACTGCTCATAATGTGATAAATTTTTGAAGAGCTTTCAGATAATATGTTTTGGTATTTTCATTTTGTTTAAATCTTTTAATATATCAATGTTCAAATTCTTTACTAACAAGGAAGATGTATTTGTATAGGTTGTTTTATGTTAAATATGGGTTTTGTTTATATTAAAAAATGTTTTAAATATATACCTATTGCTTTAATTTCTTAATTGATATAATTACTCAACATATATACATGAACTATCATGAAACTCCTGAAAGCAAGAGACTATGAAGGATATCATACCATAATTCTAAGTATGTATATATTTACCTTATAAGAAAACACTGTCTTTGTATACATGAAAAACTTAAGGATCTTGGCAAGGATATATTTTGTTATTTTCCTCAAGTAGAATTAAGCCTGATATCTATTATCTTAAAAAGCAGAAAGAAGAGGCAGCATTACTGATGAGGAAGAAATTAGAATGATGAGCTGCAAACCAAGGGATGCTGACAAGCCCCAGAAGCAAGAAAAGAAACGGATTCTTTCCTACAGTGTTCAGAGGATGTACAACTTTGCCAGTACTTTGATATCAGTCTAGTAATATTATATTTTCAAGATTTATCCTCCAGTATTTTCAGAGAATAAATAACCACTGTTTTTAAAGATTCTACACTATGATAATATGTTATAGTAGCCACAAGAATCTAATATGCTACCAAAGTTCATCAACAAGAAAAAGAACTATGCTATATTATTTATTGAGAATGGCATGCTATAACTGTGTATCCAAATCTTGCTTTAAAATTTTTGAAAAATATACTCACAGGAGATACACATAAATATTAAGAAAACTGGCAGTTTATAATCCTTACAAATTTTCTAAGTCATCTTAGCAATGATCTTTATTATTTTCTTGATAAAATGATATTTTTAAAAATTTTTAAACAGAGCTCATATTATGTCTGTATTGCAACTATTCTTCCATATGACAACTAAGCTAAATTGGCAGAGTCACAGTTCCCATAGCAAGGGTACTGACCCCAATAATATGGTAGTCTTATCTGATGTGCTTTCTTATTTGCATAATTAATATGCCTTTAAGCTGAATAAATTTCCATTTTTCCTTTGTATCTGTAGAGATTACATTTGGTTGCTAATAACTAATATGTTCAACTAATTTTTATATAGATTCATGGTAAAATAATGTCAAGACCCAAAAGAATAAACTATCAAAAAATATAGAATAGAGACACCACCTGAATTGCATACCAAAGAAGAGATCAGTTATAATTAGACACTAAATAAGTGAACACATGCTGGAGATACATGACAAGAACACAACAGTCTTGTGTAGTTATCACATATTTGCAGTTCTTCAAGTCATAAATAAAATGATTTGATTAATATAAATATTAAACAATCAGACTTGTGTACACTTTTATCTAAATATAAGTACTACTTCTTAAATTGAAACGTTACTCAACTGATTATACAAATATAATATAAACATATATTATTCATTGTCCTATTGATAATTTCATACCCCAAACAAGTAAATATAATTTTCCCACCTACATACATGATCTTGTTTTGTTTGTTTGCTTGTTTGTTTATGCTTCACTCTAATATCGTTGGTACCTTAATAGGTTCCTAAAGAGAAATCCAATTTTGGCTCAATTCAAATGCTTTTAAATTGATTTGCATAATACATAAAATAAGATTTTGAATGATAATAATCTGAATTTATAAATCCTAAAACTATGGATTTCTTCCTTATATATGTTTGCATTTATACATATAACACTTAAGGGGACTAGAAGTCTCTGTGTGTATGTATATATATATATATATATATATATATATATATATATTATATTTCCCCCATTTCTGTCTTAAATAAAATTGAGATAAAGTTCTTAGCACTGCTGTAAATATGTACAAATTATTTTCTCCATATTTTGAATTTTCCAGTTTTCTGTCATCTATGTGATTAATAAGCATCTGCTGAGCACTAACACTATTTGTGTGCCCCCTGCTACTTTGCTTACCCAGGAACCTCATGATAGAAAGAATCTGGAACAATTCCAGGCAATAAGTGCCACCCTCAGAAGAGCATGTGGCACATTTTATAAACTCAAGTTTTAATTATGATATTCAACTGAAATCAATTTCCAGCACAAGAGACTATAGACATATTAGCATAACATTTGTAGGACTTTTCATGGAGCAGGCATTCACTGATATTCAGGACAGTCCTAAACGGAGAAATTTAGATATCTCTGAGAAAAGATGCAAATACTGATTTTGTACAAAACATGATCCAGTCACAGTGACATTCCTTAGAGTCATGACACCATGTTATTCTAACACTACTATCATCATGGCCAATAAGAAAACTGAGGTTTCAAGTATAAGCTTTTTGTTCAAGATTTTCTTGCAAATAATAGAAATGCTTACTGCAGAACGGAAGTCTTTAACCACAGGTTCATTACCTGTACTTGTGAGCATGGCACACTCAAATAAACAGGGAAACAGTAGGCTTTTTCCCCAAATCAAAACCATTTGGGTTATTTCTGTTTCTAAAGTTACTACTAAACTAGAGGACATTATATGTAGGAGAGTAGGTAGATATTAATTTTATATATTTATTTCAGAAACTAAAATTAGCTTCAAGGCCCTGTTTAGCCTTTGCTAAGAAACTCACTTTTCAGAGTTGTGTGAAATATCTCTAAATTCAAGTGAAAACAATTTTGGGGGGTAGAGTGAAAAATCTAATGAAATCAAATTACAAACTAAGGTAAATAAAACTCACTTGAGAGTTTTTTCTTTAAACTATAAGAATACTTATCTATTGATGTTTAAAAAAAAAGATGATTTGCCAGATAGGAGGGTAAAAGAAAAAAATACATCAATGAACTTCATTCATTTTAGAATGAATCAAGTATAAACTTATACATATTGTGCATTCGCTTTACTATCAATATAAATAAAGGATTTGGGAAGAACTCTGAATATTCATAGTATATTGCTCAAAATAATATGCCAATTTTCTAGAAACATTTCTTTAAAACTCCTATTGAGCAGTAAATGAATATTTAAATACCAATATTATTAATTACTGATAAAATATCTGTTGTTTTAATAGTTCCCAGAAAGTAATCTCTCCGTAATTGAAATGTCATTTTGCGTATTTATATGCATATTTGTTGATTATTTAGCACAATATGTTTTTTTAAAAACTACATAAGTGACCCTTCTCTAAAGTTAAAGCAGAAGGAATGAAGTAGCAAGGAAAGCAAAAATAGAATATTCAGTAAAATATCTAAAAAATTAATGACAAAATCCCTTTAAATATAAGGAACTTGTATGACTGGACTATTAAAAAGAGAATGATAACAATATTTGACTATGTAAAGATGATGGCGAGGGATAATGAGAGGATAACTGGATCATTCTTTAATATAACTCATAAAAATAAATTCTCTCCTTTCAGAAAGAAAGATGAAAGGCATTTTTCAACTTCATGCTGACCTACTAGAAGACAGTCAAATAAATAGGATTGTGTGAAAATAGAAATTTCCACTCTGAAATCAGATAATTAATATCTAAGCACACCTGTTTTGAAGTAGAATGCAATGGCAGTTATTCTCATTGAGCATCGTGTTCCATGCTTAATTAAGTACATTTGTTAGATGATGTCAGCACTGATTCACCATTATCAGTTGTGATATTTTTGCCCTTCTCATGCATCAAATTATTTACATTTACTCTCTCTAAAACTTTTAATTCTAGGGCCAGACATGGTGGCGCATGCCTGTAAACGGCAGTTTAGGAAGCCACAGCTGGAACCGGGGATCGCATTTCAAGTCCTGCTCAGGGCAACGTTGCCAGATCTAGTTCCCCCTCCCCCCCCCCAAAAAAAAAAAAAAAACAAAAACAGCTGGGCATGGTGGTGTGCACCTGTAATCACAGCTACCTGGGAAGCTGAGGCTGGGGATTGTGGGGATTGCTTGAGTCTGTAGTACCCCGGACAATGTGAGCCTTTGGTTCCATGGGCAATATAGCCAGACCTAACCTCAGGGGAAAAAAAAAAAAGCTTTAATTTTAGCCTTAATTTTTGCCTAGGTAGGAAATTCCTTATTTCTCAACCTATTTTCTGTCCCCAATTGTTTCCCATAAGACATCATCATGTAGGGCTTCATGATCTCCAAACATTCTTATATATTGCTCATTCCTAAAACACCATGCTATTATAACAAGCTATTTCAAATAGCCAGCTGGCTCCCTTGTATTCATTGCCTACGGACTCTACATGTATACATGCATATTATATATAATTTAATTGTAAATATCTTGAAAGGGTTGACAAATTTGCTATAAACAGTTCTTGTCAACAACAAAATTTTTATCTATGAAAATATGCATCTTTTAAATATTATTTCTATTTTTCATAAAAAGAATATCTGCACAAAGACTGGATAATAAAGATAAAATAATAATACATTGAATATTGTTATTATGTTATTAGCTATTACTTTCTAATTTTCTAAAATTAAATTCAGCATCATAATTTAAAACACTCACATTTTCTACTCAATTTGTTTAAATTTTCTACACCACATACTCTATATTTTGGTATTTGTTCTGCATTCTTAAGTGAATTTTTATTTTCTTTACCATTAATTAAAATGCATTGAATAGCCTACTCTTACCTTCCTGATAAAAACTATTCACTAATACAGTTTTTCTGTAACTGATTTATTTTACTTAGCATACAGTTATCCATGTACACCGATGTGTTAGCAAATGACAAGATTTCTCATCTTTGTATAGACACAGTAATATCCACATTTCGCTTATTTTCTTGATTTATACATTGAGTCATGGCATTGTGGGCCATGCGGGTCATGTAGACCACAGTGGCCATGCGGACTATGAATTAATTCTATGAATGAGCATGGGAACATAGATGTCTCTCTTAGATCCTAATTTCACTTCTTCTTGGTATATAATCGGAAGCAAGATTGTTGGATCCTATGGTAACACTAATTTTTTGGAGAACATTCTTTTTAATTTAATTTATTTTTAAAATTTTGCTTATATATGTAGGCATATATATATATATATATATATATATATATTACATTATTGTTTACACCAGGGTTTTCCCATTTCCCTAACACCTGCTAACCATCCTGCTCTTTTGTGCCCTTTGCCTCCCCCACATTCTTCCCCCTCTTCCTTTTTCATTCCATCATTCAGCCCCATTGGTTGTTTCTAATTTTTCTTATTTGTTTGTTTTTTCCTATATCTGTCATATAAATGAGACCATCTTGTATTTCTCTTTTTCTTTTTGGCTTATTTCTAATATAAGTTCTTCTATTTTCATCTATTTTTTTATAGTTGTGGGACGAATTTCTTTATCTCAGACAGGAGTGAGCAAAGGGTCCAATTTATCCAAATTATCATTATCAATCTTTTTGTAATGTGTCAGCCTAATAGGTATAAAGTAATAGTTTATTGTATTTTTGGCCACTTGCATGACTTGTATAATTAATAATTATTGGTCCAAATTCACAGTAAATAGAGAACAAATGCAAATACTGGTATATAGAACATTACTAGCTACAAGAAAAAAAAATCTTGCTTGGAGAAAAATATTTCCAGGTCAACATGCAAATGTCACTTGAAAACATTCTCTCTTTTAAAATAAATCATTTCTTTTTGAGAAGTTTTACAAATATCAGCTGTGTTGGTATAATGTGTTTGCAAGCAAATCAAATTTGGGGGCCAAAGTAGATTTGTATAATGATTCTATATATGAATCTTAAATATGATCCAATAAGCAAGCAGATGGTTTTGCAGGTGGTAGTGTCTTAACAACTGAAGTTATTCAAGAAGGAGCATGTGTTAGTGCCTTGAAGTAATGATGGACACACACAGCTGCTCTAAGAATTCTTGAGTCCACAGAGTTGACATCTTCTGTCAATCATGTGGCCACCATCATGTTTCCCTTGCCTCAATGTGTCACACTCACTTCACAGTCTTTGCTCCACTATTCCTAAATGTACATCTGGAACAGTTGTATAGGACGTGAAAAGGTTGGTGATTGTTGGAGCTTGAAAAAAGATGCAATAATTTAATTACCCCAAATGAAAAAGGTTTGATTCAAGAACTAAATGCAATTAGACCAGGCTTCTCACTTTAATCATAAGAGTATGTGAAAATTAAATGTTTCACAATCATTACAGGTGTAACTCTGGAGTTAGCAAATTGACTAATTCTCTTAGCTCAAAAGCATTTGACATTATATAATTATACTCACAGTCTCCATCTGAGATTATTTCTAGTTAATATACTATCAAAAAATTTTAGTAAAGTTAATTTTACATCAATTTCTGTTTTGAAAACTGCCAACTTTGGTCTTTTAATTGTGGAAAAATCTCATCAGCCATCATCATTATCCCAAATAAATCTTATTATTTTCTTAAAAGTGATACATCACAAATCTTGTCATTATTCAAGTAACATGAGCTCTCACTTAAATATCCAGTTAAGGTGGGGGGGAGGAAAATGTATATATATATATATATATATATATACAGCTAAGATAGCTTATATTCTATAGATATTGAGCCCGAACAAGGATCTGAGCCTAAACAAGGATTTTAGTGAAACAGGGTGTCTCCAGAGGGAATTCAATCCTTTCACCATCTGATGCATTCTATTTTAGTTACCAGAGAGAGGTCAGAACAATCTTGTTCAGTGCATCCTCTTGAGTGCAGAGGTGTTGCTTTCCTGCCCTTATGACTTTGACAAATATAATAGTTGCCTGATTCTCATTTAGCATGAAAAGAAAGACACAGCTATCCGCTTAGCAGAAGCTATTTTACTGACAAACATACAAACCTTTAACCTAATTGTAATTGAGGTAAAATCATTCATACTATAATCCAATAAATTACTAATCACTGTCTTCTCCTTATATATTCCCTCAAATTGTTCTATTTTTACCACATGTTTTACTTTAGATACTAAATGCAATAGAAATGCTATTATAATGAGCAGCCTAGTCATGAAAAATTATAGCTAAAGTTGAACCAGAATTTGTTTTTTATTCTGTTTTGATGGCAACAAAGTTTTTAGGATAATATTGGCTTTAAGCAGATTCCTTAGTTCATCCCTGTCCAGTGAACTATTGAAGATATTATTTAAAATGGTACTGGGAAAGACCTTTTGCCTATTCACTCATTTTATATCAAAATATTCTATATGCATTTATATATTTATATATCTAAATAAACCAAATTCAGTAACCATGATAGCAATGATATGTTTTAGGAAAATCCATTGATTTTATAGAATATGAATCTTAGAAATATTTCTTGGAATTAGTTATATATGAGTTTATACAGCTTGAGAACAGGTAAATATACATGTCTTTAATTTTTTTAGACACCACATACTATATAGGGCACAGTCTAACTATTAAAGTTTGAGGAGGTCTGAAACCTTCTCTGCACAAGTTCTAAAACATTGTAAAACTTTTCATCTTCAAAAGCTCTCAACTGGTCAGGTACGGTGGCGCGTGCTTGTAAGCGACAGATTATGGAGCTGCGGAGGGGTTTGGGGATTGTGGTTTGAGTTCCACTGGGGCAATATAGCGAGACCAAGTCCCAAAAAATAGCTGGGCCTCGTGGCCCATACTTGTAATCCTAGCTACCTGGGAAGCTGAGATTGGGGATTGCTTGAGTCCGTGGTACCTCGGGCAACATAAACCTGCAGTTCCACAGGCAAAAGCAGCGAGACTTAGTCTCAAAAAAAAAAAAAAAAAAAAAAAAGAGAGAGAGAGAGAGAAAGAAAAAAGCTCTCAATTGATCTTCAAATAAAATTTCCTGTTCCCATTATGACTCTCATTGTTTGCTGACAATATTTTGATCTATCTGTACATTATGACTATCACAACTCCATTCTATATTTTCACACTTCTAAAAGTAAGGTTGAATAGCTATTTAAATTTTATCTTTAAATCTCTTAGAAATAATTAGAATTTTAATATTTTCTTGATATTACTTATATGAAAATGCTTCAAAACCATTAAAAAATAATCCATGATAAGGCATTCCTGAAAATAAATGTTTTCCTTGTTTACTTCCAAAGAGCAGAAGACATTCTACCAGATAAAGTTGGCAGCAACAAAAGCCTGACAATGTCAATGTCGTAAGAAACATATTTGTGTAATTAACTAGGCAATATTATGTTGATGTGTGACGTAAAGTTATACTTTTTCTAATAGTCTAAATTGTTAGATTAACAAAATGAATATCAAGAAGTTCATTGTTCACTGAGTACTATCCCATTGTGTAAATATACCACAGATTTAGATCCATTCATTCATTTGTGGGCATTGTGGTTGTTTTCATAATTTAGGCATTGAAATAGTGCTGTGTAAACATAAGAGTGCAGGTATATAAGAAATACATACATACACAAATGTATGCATATATATATATATATATAGACATAAATGCTTTTTCTATAATTACTGTGAACAGACAGGAGATAACACAAACTTCAATTTCCATATGATCTCCTTAATGAGTCCTTTTCTGAAAATCTATAAAATTTCAAACAGATTTTGCATGTATGTATGCACATAATATTTGACCTCCACTGTGCTTCCAGTTGCTTCAACATGTCATGAAATTATACATTTGTATACATGTGTGTATTGTGTATACCCTGATCAATTTCTTCTCTATAGCAACTATTACCATAAAACAAAATATGTATGTATTTACACACCTTTTTATTCTGTATGCTCTGTTAGAATGCAGTTCCATAAAGGCATGTTTTTTTGATCTTTCTTCCTACTCACTATGGTCATTTGAGAAAACAGAATTCTTCTTCCACATAGTAAAAGACAATTATTGTATTCAAACAACTATAAGCATGAATTAGTTTTATTTTAAAAGTGATCAAATTTTATAAAATAATATCAAAATAATTTATTATAAAAGCATGTGTCATAAATAAGTTTCATATATTGAACAATAAGTGCATGATTATATTTAAGCATATTGAAGTTTAGAGTCAGAGATATTTAGCACTTTGAAGTTTTATGTTCATGTGTTGGGGCATAAAACTGCTTATATACAATTAAACCTAAACTTTGAGAAATAAGATATTCAAATAAGACATTCAATGTTAAATAAATTTAAGTGATGCAATAAAATGTAGTGTTAACACTGTTTTTATTTTCTGGGCTGGCAATAATACATGCTACTACTAATAGGAAGCAGAAAACTACCAACCATAAAATTTATCACAAGTTATTACACAGATTACAAGGAGTCTCTGTTAGCATTTTGATGTGTGTTTCTATCTTTATGCAAAAGTCTATTCAGGCTTTAAAAATAATGGAGAAATCAGACAAAGTCTCAGATAAAGTCCAGGCATTAACAAACTCTAGAAAACTTACTGTAGAGCAGAGGAGAGAACAAGTTGAGAGAGACAAATGAACAGAGGGTGCATGAACTAAGGTTAAGGAGGGTGGGTGTCTTGGTGGTGGTGGTGATGTTCTGAACAGGCTAATTCTGTATCTTTATAGTATATATGATATTAATAATGATAATAACAACAACAACAACAATAATAAAATAGTTACAATTTAACAGCAATCACAATGTCATCATAGTTATTTTTCCGTAATATTTGATCATTAATAGTCCAAATGTTATTTAAAAAATAGCATTTCAGTTTATTCAGTTTATGTCATTTAAAGCATAGTGAACTTCATTTTTAAATGTTGGCAATTTTCAGTTTTT
Organism: Uropsilus gracilis; assembly: GCA_004024945.1. Classification (NCBI taxonomy): domain Eukaryota; kingdom Metazoa; phylum Chordata; class Mammalia; order Eulipotyphla; family Talpidae; genus Uropsilus; species Uropsilus gracilis. Next base: position 79,613 of record PVHY01003454.1, on the reverse strand, counting down.
AAAAATGTCTTAAAGTTATTCAAAGTTTCTGAAAGCATTTTTTGGACTATGTTTTCTTTAATTAGGGTTCTAAATTGCAACAAAAGCAGCAAATCCATGTACACAAGGTAGATATTTTCTTATAAAAAGATGCCATAGAGAAAAAAATATATATATATATATTTGTATCAAAAGGGTAGAAAAAAAGGACATGAGAAAATTAATGAGTAGCATAATAAGTAGTCATTTTAAACATAGGTTTTATAAAAAGTACAACAAAAGAACCTACCAATATATCTACATATAATGATAGCTGTCTACAAACTTTCATCTATTTTACTATATGTCACTTAAAAATAAAACAAGAATGTTTGTAAATGTGATATGTGAACAGTGAAACTTGAAGACCATAAATAATAAATATTAAAATACTATATCTATCAACAGTAGGAATAATGGAATTCATCATAAGCACCATGAAAACACCTCTTAAACAAGAATATTATGAAAAATAAGTTTTCTGCTTCAACAAGAAGTTTTATAATTTGGAATCTATTTACCATATGGCACACATGTGTTTCTAAGAGGTAATAGCATATTTTTGAAAATTCACATTCTGGTTTCTGGAATTACCAGAAGGGGCTAAGGCTTATTTCTCAAAATATACATATTTTTATAATGTCTTCAAATATATCATCTCAGAACAAACTGTTCTTCATTTAATTCACTGAATTTATATGCAATGGCATTTAAAGTAATATGACTTTTGACAGACTCTGCCTTAAAAGGTGTTTTTGAATCCTTTCTATATAATTAAATGACACTTTGAGCATGAGTGTGCATATGTGTGAAATTGGTGAGCATGTACTTTGGAACATATATCTATTATTTTTCTCCTTGTTTTGACTCTCAATTCAAAAAATGCAGATAATTATGTATCTTCCTAATTGGAGCATGAACCTAAATATTTATTCCTTTTCAATTTGTCAATGCTCTCTTGATTTTCAAATTTGATGCATGTGAAAGCAAAATATCTTAAGGGACAAATATCTTAAGGGATAATCTTAAGGGATAAATACATACAACTTTATCTTTTCTTAAGTAATACCTCCCTTGATATTTCAGATAAGGCATGATTTACTTATCAAAACAAGTCAATTCTTCAACAATAAAAGTAAGAGTATAATGTTAACCCTAAATAGATCTAACTTGTTTAAATTTACCTTAAAAAGTTAATGTCAGTCATTCATAAAAATATATTTTTTGATTAAAAAAACTAATAATCTTAAATTTGATTCTAGAACTTTAGCTTTCATTCAAATGTCATTAAAGGGCATAAAGCCCCAGTTAATTCAAAATTCAATACAAATGTAATTGTGTTGGATCTTCATATACACATCAAATAGAAGCTACTTTAAGGAAAAAGTTAATCTTACTGCAAGCACCTACTCTGGGTTCTTAGTAAAACGTTTTGTAAAACGTAAAGAGCTGATTATAAGACATGTTGCTCATTCTGAAACAGGGTCAAAATAGGGCAGAAGCCTCTAACCAATAAGTCAAAGAAAAAAAGCGGCACTCAAAAAACAATCTTACAAGGCAAAGGCGCTCCAATCAGCCTACGAAGGCAAAAGCAGTACAGGAAAGATAAATAGCACGCTCCACCAAGTCCCGGGAAATTGCACCTCACCAAAGATGAGGAAACTAATCCAGAAAAAAAAAAAAAAAAAAAAAAAAAAAAAAAAAAAAAAAAAAAAAAAAAAAAAAAAAAAAAAAAAAAAAAAAAAAAAAAAAAAAAAAAAAAAAAAAAAAAAAAAAAAAAAAAAAGACTAAAAGGCTAAACATGGGGAGGTGATGGTGTTGGGTGACCCCCAGGGATTGAAATGATGTAAAAAATAATAATAATAATAAAGCAGATATTGGTTAAAAATAAAATAAAAGGCAAAACATGGACAAACAACAAAAAGAAAGGAGGCAAAGTGACCAGAGGAGATGTGGGGTGTGTGTGTGTGGGGGGGGGCGTATTTCCATGGGGATCAGCAATTATACAATCATGCACTGTAAAAACTCCAAAATTAAAATTAAAAATTTTAAAAAAATAAAATAAAATATGATTTCTTCTGCCTGGATTCTTTCATATTCTTAACCCCTGAGTCTACCAGTGTAGCAGTTGTCAGTCAAATGCAATGTAACAATAGAGTTTTGTTTTTGTTTTTTGGGTTTTTTTTTTTCGGGGGGTGTTTGTTTGTTTGTTTGTTTGTTTGTTTGTTTTTGAGGGACTAGGTCTCGCTATTTTTGCCCACAGAACCGCAGGTTCCATTTGGCCGGGGAACCACAGACTCAAGCAATCCCCAGCCTCAGCTTTCCTGGTAGCTGGGATTACAGGCGCGTGCCACCCGCGATCCCTAGCCCCGGCCGCTTCATAGGCTGAAGCTTACAGGCATGAGCCACTGTGCCCGGCTTTAACAATAGAACTTTATTAATGAGGACAATTAACCAGGAAAAGAGAAAATCAAACAAAAAGTCCTTAATGCTACAAGTGACCAGCTATTTTACCCCAGTCGCCATTTTTAGTCCCAAAGATCCCAAAGACACGTATCCATGATGCTGTCCCTTTGCCTCCTTAAACTTGAAGCAGGCACACTGCAAAGTTCAGTCTTTCTCCAACATCTTCTTTACTTCTTCTCTCTCTAGTGTTCCAAGCTGTTCCACTTATCCAAGGCTCTTGTAATTTTTTCAAGATGGTGATGCAAAAATCAGCTTTCCAAATCCTTGGCCTATCTCCAGGTACAAGCTTTCCATGCTACCATGCCACACATTTCACACTGGCACACCAGCTATTCTTCTGCGGGCCACTCTCCCAGTGTGGCTCCTTGCCACCACCAGCTCATTCTTCTGGGGTCCTAGCTTGGCCACTCAGGCTCCTCCTTACCAGCCCATCATTTGTCATTATTTTCTCTTCCCTAAATTCTCTCTTTTCTTTTTAATTTCTTATTTTTTTCCCTTCCTGAAAACCATAGGCTCCAATTTCACTTCACACAAGCTGCTGGTGATCCATGTTCTCTTCCCCACCTGGGATTTGAAACAAAGTAAAAGAAGAAAGTACCCATACTGGTTTTGGCCTCTGTGTTTTTCATACACAGTTAATGGCAATGTCTACTCATAACACTGCCCATAAGGGCTTCAATTCTAAGGGGAAAACAATTGGTTGAAAATGTTTATAGTTATCTAGTTACTAACATGGTATGCAGATTCAATCCAGATACCATAGTTTACTTGTTTGTTCTGTGCTTTTAGGTGAATGACTTAACCCCATTATTTGCCTCCTTGGAAAACACAATAATTATAGCTTTTGAGAAATATAATGGTATATAATGCAAAGGATTTAGCATTTGTCCATTGAGGTCCACAATGCCCAGCTCCCATTACTACTCCCCTTACTTTCAGTGGTACTTTTTTCATGAATTGCTCTTTATTATATACTTTTCTAGTGTTTGCTCTTTTTTAAAAATCATTTTACCCCTTCTCATTTTTCTGGCTTCTGACAAATTGGCCTTTCAGCATTGATTTTTAGATTTCTTTATTCTATTTGTTCCCCATCTGTCTGCTATCACATCAAATGACTGGGTTTATTTCCCAGTCTTGATACTTAGTAGTTGTATAGCTTGGAATGAGTATTACATTTCTGCTTTCTAATTTTCAGAGTGAAAATTAAAGTGGCTTTCAAATCCTGATGTAAATTGAGGATGAAATAATGTGAAGGACTGAAGCCTATTCCTGGATCCTTAACTGTGACAATGCTGCTACAGAATGTACATGTGCATTTGCCCTCTTAAGAATATGGTTGACAAGTAATTTTCCATATGGCGATGGGTGACATATTTGAATTTATTAAATAATGTACAACTTGGAAGATCATATTGCTTAGATCTCCTATGAACCTCAGAAATGACACCAGAATATTAGACCACATATTATTAAATTATTTAAAGCATCCAGAATCATAAAACTAACTGTCACGGCAAAATGACACCTGCCAGAGGGAAAGTCTAGATGAGAGATGACACATTCAGGACATATGGTGCAAAGTCATCACTAATGCCCTCTGATGTGTTATGTAACTAAAACACACTGATAATAGAGCAGTTGTAGGATGTCTAGTCTGTAAATTAATATCACACTTCTTCCTAAGCCTACTTTCCAGAAATAAGAGTTGTGGTCCAGTTTGGGAAGAGTGAAATGGGTTGAGAGAGTGACATTAAAATCTTAAACTTTATTCAATATCTAAAGAGGACATTACTTTTTTTTTTGTGGTCTCTATTTCAGTATGAAAATTTGTGATCAAATATTTTCATATTGAAAAGATTTCGAAATCTAATAGCTTTCATGGAAGAAAAATTCTAGGTTATTATCTTATTTAAACTTTTGTATAAAGAAAAACTTCCAAAAATTAGTGCTAATAGGGGTGCTGTGGTGAAACTGGGGTGCTATGGCCCAGCATTTGAATAGCAGACATTGTGCCCTGGTGAGTGAGACTTATAGAAGGGAAGCCAAGTCTTATCATGAGAACAGAGAGGGGATCTAAGGATTGTGGCTTGAGAGCAGGGGGGAGGGAGAGGGAGAGAGACAGAGAGAGAGAGAGAGAGAGAGAGAGAGAGAGAGAGAGAGAGGATGGCACAGATCAAAGAGAGAGAGCAGAGGAGCAGCAAGGAGAATGGAGGCCTTGGAGCTGCCACTGTCATATGCAGAAGCGGAATAGGAAAGAAAGTCACGCTGTGGGCATCCATCCACAGCCTGGGCTGATGAGGAGCCCAGGGATGCATGTTGGAGAAACTTATGACCTATATAATCTGAATAAGAAACAAGGTAGTTTAACTTTTAAACTGTGAAGTTTCGGAATTGTCTGGAGAACAGAAGAAAACTTGCTGTATTGCTGTGTTCATTGTGAGACATCTGAAGTGGTTGCTTCTGTTTTATTGCATGATTCTTGATAGTATCAGGCCACTTTAGAATTGAAGATGAAAAAATGTTGGAGCTGTGTCTTTTGGAAGATGATCAACAGTGCCACCCTGTTTTCTATGTTGGATCTGATTCTCCTACTTTTGAAGGAGTGACAACACATCTTGGTTTCATTTAACTTGAAGTGAATAGCTGTGCCTTTGGAAGAGTATTGATGATGCCATTTTGTTTTATTTCATTTGGCTTGAAGGTGGGACAGCAGCCATTTTTGTGGAAGCACATGGTTGGAGGTCACATGTAGCCTTTTGGACTAGAAACTGGACTGTGTGGTAAAGTGATCAAAGGTGTCTCAATGTACACTGAGTGATTTTTGTTTATTTTGTCTTTTAATGGGTAAATCTGTTCTTGTCCTTTTTTTAAGATGGTGTGGTCTTGCTACTGCTCATGAGGGCTAGGATGAACCTGATGAGTAGCTGAATTTAAAGAGCCAGCTGTTCCCATTTATAAATTTAGATGAGTACTCTTGTTGATTTTGATATCCAATTTCAGTGTTTTCTAATCTGATTTTGAAGGGTGATTGATTTCTACTTACAGTCCAAGGAAGCAGTAAGTTAAGAATGATCCTTTGCATTTGAAAGAAACTGAATCATTTTTCTAGAATTCGGACCCGATGAGCGATTCCTCTGTCCTAACTTCCTGTCAGGAGGAACTTAGGTATGTGTTTCCCTATTGTCATTATAACGATAGACTCCATCATGCTGCACTTAGTATGGTTGAACATAATGTTAAGAATCATTTTTGAGGGAAGAAGAGTTTATCTCTTCATCTCTTAAAGTTGAATATTTCCTCTTCACAGATATATATTCCAATACATTGAACACAACAGAATTACCCTAACCTTTCTGTTACTTAGGTGTCAATTTCTGCAATTTAGCAGTCTTTCTATAGCAGTCCAATCCACTATATTGACTTGAACTTCCTATTAGCATAAAGTCAGAGACCTAGTATTGATCAAACATCATAAATACTTAAAATATAATCATACAATAGCTCAATATTTCCCTTCATAAATACAATGCATTGGCACCATGTAGATCAACTACCTTTATGAAACAAAATAATATTGTAGCTTTAGATAGTTGGCAATTCAACAAGAAAAAATATTGTTGGTCCTTATTCACTTATGTTTTACTTGAACTTTATTATATTTACGTTGCCTGCGCAGCAAAATTTAAAGTACTTTAATAGAGAAGGATTACAAAAGATTAAAATAGTGTCTTTTGATATTCTCTTATTGACAAATAAATCTGTCAAACTTTTGACCTCACACATTCAACAATTCCATGTCTTAAACAAAGCATTCATAGACTTAACTCACTTTTTGGTGCTAGGCATAAAGTTTTAGATTTGAATATTTATATGTATCTTTATTTTATAGTATACTATTTTATTTGCTAATGAATTTTATAATTTTACATAATATAACTACATTTCAAGCTATGTGAAGTAATTTTATGTTAACTTAGTATATCAAGGCTACCCATTTTGACTAAAGTTCAAACATTACATTTCAATTCTAAGTAAGAGTTCAATATACAATATGTTTTCATTTTTAGGTTAGTATATAAGCAATCTATTTATATATTTGCTCCAAATTATTGCAGATTGAAATATATATTCATCATACTACTTTTTCCATAAATAATACCTTAAATATGTGTAAAACTGTTTATTTTTCTGTCTATAGGAAACATAAATATATGTTATTTTTTATACAATTGGTATGCATAAAATTTGGGGATGTTAACTTTTTTCTAAATCCCACATATATGAATTCAGTATGTTCTAGATCCTGTTCAAGCAGAGATATGATTGTATCCAGCATACAATCTATTAATGGGTGCTGCTTCCAAATCATTTATAATTGTATTTACTGGCCTCTCTGTGTTCCATATATATTCAGTGACATCAAATTAAAAAAAAAAATTGGCTCATGTTGCCAAAATGTCATTCTAAAGAAGAAGGAACTATCTTTGTAGAAAGAATAGTAGTGTCAAGGAGAGAGGGAAGTGAATATTATTAGAAATATGCTATGAAAAGATTATTTGAGCTTTGCCAAGGAATTGTGGAAAGGCTTTAGTGTAACATTCCAACTTTACAGCAATGGGAAATGTCTGCTAGAAGCTTTACTCAAAATTCTATGTTCCTGCTGTACATATGAGAAAAGAATAGAGATGCCTGCTATAGGATAAATGATAATGGGAATGTAGATTGATTCAGCCCTCATGGGTAACAGTATGGAGGTTTATCGAAATATTTAAAAAGGATCCACTATATGATCCAGTAATTCCACTCCAAGATATCGACTAAAAAATATTAAAAAACCACTAACTTGAAATATACACACGCACACATTCATTGTGGCATTATTTATAGTAACTACTCTATGGGAACAACCTAAATGCCCGAATTCAGATGAATGTACCAGGAAGTGGTGGTGCATATCCACAATAGAATACACTCTCAGGTATCAAAGAGTTAAACACTTGCCACTTGTCACAACATGACTTAAACTGAAGGGGCTTATACTACGTGAAATATTTGAAGGAGAAAGAAAAATACCAGATGGTATCTCTAAGTGTGTGGGATACAGAGAAACCAACAAAGAGCTAGATAAAGCCAAACTGAAAACAAACCTGAGAAATCTGATTTTAGAACTGAGGCTACCAAAAGGTAAGGGGGAAGAGATGGTATGATGAAGTGAGGCAGGAACAGGATGAGCTATGGAGAAGGACTGTGGCTGCTTTGGTAGTGGGTGTGGTTTAGAATAACACCTGGAGGGAGAGCTCTTATCCATACCTCTAAGTCACAAACAAGAATGTAAACAATATTATTTTAGTAAAAGTCAACAAACCAAAAATAAGATCCATGTGTAAAGACAGAGTCTTTCAGGGCTTAAAAACGAGGTAATTTTGAAATGCTTAAAAAATACCATAGTAAAGAAACTAAATCTAATTTAGAAAGTCATCTATAGAAAGGAGATTTCTCCCTAAGAGGGGGTGGGGGGGGCGGGGCTCAGTAATGTGCCAAAACATGCAAAAACTGATACAAGATGACAAGATCTCTTTAAAACACATACCCAGAGGTGAGAAAGCCGGAAAGAAAAAATAGATGTGATTAAATAAAGATGAATGAGGCCAGGAAAGACTTCAAGGAGACTAGAATTACAATAATAAAATAAAAATCAGATTGAAAGCAAACTCAAATGGGACTGACACTTGAAATAACTCTAGCAAGAGAGGAAGGAAAATCCTAAGGAAGGTATCTGACAATGGAACGGAAAAGGGAAAAGATTAAAATAATAAGAAGTGAGGTGATTATTTTAAGGACAGTAGAAGAATATAAAGTTTATGAACTAGAAGTGCTAAAAACAATTTACAAACATGGCAAATAAAAATGGTAAAAATTCACAGATGAATTGAACAGAGATCTCTATGTTTGACTGAAATGATTTACTAACTTCAAGGCAATGTCAAAGATTTAAAAACTAAACACCCGCCTGGGGCCCGTAGCGAGGCTTAGTTCCAAAAAAATAGCTGGGCGTGGTGGTGTGCGCCTGTCATCCCAGGTACCTGGGAAGCTGAGGCTGGGGGTTGCTTGAGTCTGTGGTACCCCGGGCAACGAGAGCCTGCGGTTCCACGGGCAAAAATAGCGAGACCTAGTCTCAAAAAACAAACAAACAAACAAACAAAAGAAAAACCTAAACGGACAAATATTAGTAAATATGTAACATTCTCAAACATAACTATTAAAAATAAATGAACTAGACTGCAGCTTTAATCAATCTCTAGTGATCAATTTAATCCAGCAATAGAGGCAGCAAAATGAACTTGAACTAAGAGTACTTGAATTTTTAACATGTAAATAATGCCAATCCCTTCCACTGTGAGTCAGCAGTGATATACTTAAAAAGGCAATTATTTTTACGATGGAAAAAAGTTACATTTCATCCTCTGCGTTGGAAATATGAAGTGTAAGCCAAATAAAATAAAATGAATCCTATGTATAAAGGCTTATCCAATGTGTAATGTTGTACAACAGCAAAGTTGGCAAAACCTTTGCTTGACCTTATAAAAACTATACGTGCTAGAATTATTTCCAAATCAATAACCATTAGATCCAAACAATGTTGATTTGTGCCTTTCTGAAAGGTAAATGGCTCAAACAAAATCATTGCAATAAAATCTTCCTCTCTAACAATATTCATTTCAACAAGAAGCCAATAAATCTGGCTTTCGTGAATCTGGCTATAAAATAATGAAATAAATAATGAATAGCCCGGCATTTTATTTTTAATCAGCAAAAACTTAAATGCATTGGCATATACACTGTGGATATTGCGAAGAAGTTCTGTGATTATATATTGATATGAACAACATGCAGCTCCAAAATGAAAAGTAACATTTCTTTAATACTGCAATCTAACCTGAGGAGCACAAAAGCTTGTATCTTTTAACTTGGAAATATGTATTGGAAATATTTATCAAACTCAGAGGATAATTTTAAGGATCGTTTCTATGGGAAGAAGTAATATATTCTCAGTGTTATCTTTATAACTTCCATATCTTCATAAAAGTAAAACTACAAAATATAGGTGTTGCTACGGCAAAATTAAATTTATAAAATATATGTAATTTTATTCCATATAGTATCTTTCCTATCATTCTATCTTTTATAGTTTATAAGACTAGTATGTGTCCTAATTAAATTGTTCAAATAAAATGACTCTACAAATACAATAATAACAGAAGTATTTATATTATACAATTTGGGAAATGTAATATTTAAAAAATAAATAATGAAAAATATGCAACCTAAATTATATGCATGTGGAAACTATACCTGGAAAATAAATACAAAACATCGAAAGTTAAATTTCATTGTCTTTGGATGTTAACCTTACAGAATTATTAGAGTTTAAATATTTTTATCAAACCCTGGTCAGGCAATGAAACCATTTTGCTTTTTTCCCCAATATTCATTAGTTCATAAATACCCATACAATAAAAATTAATGTAATTAAAAGAAAATTATGATATGAAAACTACAGTGCTGAATTATGGATTTAAATGCAAGTTTTAGGCTTTAAAAGGTCTTAAATTTTCTCTTATAGCAATTATTTTGGGGGTAGGAGTCTAAATAAAAGTTGGCTTAGGGATTAGAATGAGTATTGCAAAAGAAAATGAATATAAAATATGAAGTACACAACCTAAAACCTAATGTGATAACTGTTGGATTACCAGACATTTATATCTCTTAATTTTACATTTAAATTTCATATTTATTTAATTTCTATCTGAATTAAAATTGTTGTATCCTTGAAATCAAATAAGTTGTGGTTATTTCATAAGCATTAATTTTTTAGGTAACCTTTAAAATTACTTTTATACCTTTTTCATTATATAGATATGGAGAATAGGCATGTTTCTAAATATAAAAAAAATAAAAACACACTTTTATGACAGTTAATACTCAAAAAAGAACCAGGATAATATCATGGGAAAATGAAAGTTTGTTCAATAAACAGCATTGGGAAAATTGACAGACTCAGATATGTTATGAAACTAGAACACTGTAACATTATACACAAAAATCAACTAAAAAGACCCTGATTATAAGACCAGAAGTCATAAAATTCATGGAAGAAAATATGGACAAAACATTTCATGACACTGTCTTAAGGGATATCTTTGGGGACTCAACTTAACAAGAAGAAATAAAAAGGAAAATAAGTTAGTGAGACTAGACCAAACTAAAAAGCTGTATAATGAAATAAACTATTGCTAAAACAATAAGATATCCTATTTTATGGGGAAAAGCTTTGTGCATCATATATCAACAATGAGTTGATAACTAAGATGACCATAGAATTCATATAACTCAACAGGAATATAAAGAATCCAACCAAAAATGAGCAGAGGCACTAAATATACTCTTCTCCATAGCAGACATTAAGATTTCAAAAGACACATGAAAAAGTGCTCATCATGACTTAACATTAGGGAAATACAAATCAAAACCAGAAGAAATCATTTCACATCCATGATAATAGGCCTTATGAAAAAGACCAATATCAAAATGTGTTGGTGATGTTGTGAAAAAAAAAAAAAAAAAAAAAAAAAAAAGGAACCTTCATACATTGTCAGTGAGTATGTAGATTTATTCAGTCTCCATGGAAAACAATATGGAAATTTATGAAGACATTAAAAATAGTTGTACCATATTATTCATTTGGTATCTCATTGATACCAATCACCAAAATGCAATACAAAGCAAACAAACCAACACTAACTAGAAGTGATATATGAGGGTACAAGTCCATTACAGCATTGCTTATAATGTTCAAACTATGGAAACAACCTCCTCTGCCAAGTGTCAGAGAAGTGGACAAAGATCACACACACACACACACACACACACACACACACACACACACACACACACACACAGTGCGATACTACTCAGCAATAAAAATGGTAAATAAAATCTTGTCATAATCTTGTCATTTGTCACAATATGGATGAAACTAGAGGAAATTATGCTACATAAATTAGGTCATTAGAAAATAAATTAAAAATACTATATGGTTTTACTCATATATATATATAAATGAAAAATTTCAAAGCAAAGGAGATTAAATCAAACCAAAATAAATTCAAATTATTTTATAAATGTAATGTAGAACCAACTATTTTGCATATATACTAGTAGATTCTTATTTAAAAATAGGTATCTATATTAATTTTGCCTGTATGATTTATTTCATCATTTATACATATAATCCTTCAATGGTATTTACAGTATTCTGTTTATACTTCATGGGCACATATTACCTTCTTTATTTCTATCCCAAATCAAAAGTCAAAGTGCACTGTTTAACCAGTAGTGAAACAGTATTATCTCAACTTATTTTTTAAAGTTATTATCAAGGTAATGTTCATTTACAACACAGTATATGTTCTAAGGGATTAGGTTACACTTCTACAAATATAAGTTGTCACAGCATATCCATCAACAAGTTTCAATAGTCTTCACCACAGTCACTGAGTTCATCCTCTATTTGCTCTCAAGCCACATTCTCCCCTTCTTATAACCATCTTCAACAGTTAGAAACTCAATAAAATAATTGAGTTATTTAAAAGTTGAGTTATTTAAGAATGTATAGGGAAAATTTCATTTAAAAATTGCAGTTATGAAATACTGTCAATGTTAACAATGACCCTCAAATTAACATGCACAACCAATTTGCATGCGATTATTAAAGAAAAAGTATAAGAAAGCACTCTCTCCTAGGACCTAATATGAACACAGTCCTCTCATACAGCTGAAGTGTCTGATCTCCAGTACAGAAAGATCATAGTACTGATTTAGTCACTAAGTATGTGACAACTTGTTTCAGCAGTCATAGGGAAGTAGTATGTCTATTAATATCAAACATTATTATGAATGCAATATTTGTGGTTTTAATTCAGGAAAAAGATGTGTTCTAATTCTACCCCTTCATTCCCATTACCCTATCTCATAATCAAACAATATACTCAGATTTCCAATTAAAAGATAGTTTTTTATCTTATCTCAAGGTCTTCTTGATACTGAAGAATTACTTATAACTATGTTGGAAACTTCTGCAGTATTTCCATTCGTTTTTTAAATGATTTTATTAAGATGCAATTGCTATATAAAGGAACTGTATGTATTTAGTGCACACCATCTGAATAGTTTGAGCACAGGCATACACATGTGAAACCAACAACATAATCAAGTAATCAACAGCCTCATCATAATGAACAGCCTCACCATCAAGAGTTCCTTTTGTCCCTTGTTTTTTTTGTTTCATTTTGCTTGTTCATGTGTGTTAGGCAAGAACACTGTACATGAAATCTACCCTTTCAAAAATATCCTTGAAGTGTACATAACTATCTTGTTAACTATAGGCACTACACTTTATAGGAGATCACTAAGATTTATAGCAAAGCAAAACTTTACAGCCATTGAAAAACAATTATAGTGTCTGCTTCTATAAACTTCACTATTTTTAGTGACTTTGTATAAGTGAAATTATGCAATGTTTGTCACTCACAGATTTATTTTACTTAGGATGATGTCTTCCATCTTTTTTACAAGTGAAAGGATTTTCTCATTTTTTAAGATTCAAAAATAATGCTTTATGTTTCTATGACATACATTATTCATTCTTTGTTGATAGTCATATACATTATTTCCTGTATCCTGGCTACTATAAACAATGCTGTAATGAACCTGGAGATGAATATACCTCCTAGAGATCCTGATTTCAATCATTTTGACTATATAACCATAAATAAAATTAATTGGATCATATGGTAATTCTACTTTTAACTTTTTGTGAAATCTTCCTACTGGTCTTCACAGTTGCTCTACAATTTTGTATTCTTATCAACAGTGTACAAGTTTTCCAATTTTCATCAATTTTGCAGAGATTAACTTTCTTCTTAACATTAAACATCAGTCAATCTGATGTTTTTTATACTAAAATTGTTATGCCAAATATCAAATTATTCAAAATTTTAAATATCCTTTCCATTTGCATTCCCTATTTCAAGTAATAATTATCAGCACAATAGTCATTTTGTTTAAAATGTTAATTCTTTCCTATCCTTACTCCAAAATATGATTAGATATTAATACTAACACTGAAAAGCTCTTATCACAATTATTTTCCTTTGTTTTTATCACTACCTAAAACTGCAGGTCCTTCTTCCCCCCCCCCCATAATTTTTATATTATGATAAAAATTTGTTCTCCAAGAGTTTATGAACTCTTTTAGGAACATAAATCTTCTCTAAATAAAACTTTTCAAAGCACAGCTTAACAAATTTGAATGGATTCCCCACTGAATATTTGTTAAATCCATAGCTAAGACCCTAACATTGGATTCAAGATTCAGGCTATCTAGATATCATTAAATATAGATAAACTATATCAAGATTATATGACATCTAAACAACTATCAATATGATAAAAATTGCAAGGAAATAGGGTTGTTAAGTGTGCCTATACACTTTTCATCAATTATAACTGAAATTACAATGAAAAGTTAGTCTCCTAGAGATTTAGATGACTTTTCTGTAAAGTATTAGGCAGGTTTCAAGATCAGCATACTGATAGCTGTCGGATATTTTAATTAGAATGGATAACACGATCAGAACTGTGACTAGTTAACATTTCATATCTTAAATGACATTCACCAAAAATAGGAACATTCATTTAAAAACAAAAAAGTAAAAAAAAAAAAAAGAGTATTATATCAAATGAGTTATCAGAGAAGGATGAGTCAAGTTAATATAATAACAGAGTAGAAGAAGAAATGAATTTAGACCTTAAAGTGTGATTAAGAGCATCATATGAGACATTAAAAAGATGCCAATAATAATCATAATTATAATAACATGACTTGCTTTATGTAAGCTCCAGACTAAGAGTTTTCTTGACATGTACTATTTAGTTGAATACACACATAAATCCTGTTAGGTAAATACTATCATTATCTTCATTTTGTAGATGATGATACAGATAATTAGAGATTGTAAGTAACTTGTTTAAGGTTATGAAATGTGCATTTAGTGAAGTGACAAGACCACAGTTCAAGCCATGCTTTTTCATTATGATGCTATGTTGCTATTATCACAATGTCACAAAATTGAGATGATTTCATTGGACTTGATAATTAGGGGATCACTTTTGAATTAAAGACAGTAGATTATGTCAAGCATGAGGGGAATAAAATATATTTAAAGAAAACATTATCCTTTCTGGGAATTTTTATTAAAATACTTTATTTGATAATTTCATCTTCTATATTAGTATATGGATTTATCCATTTTTAAATCTTTATCTTTGGTTTCATAATATCACCTTTATTTCTTTAAATATGAAGGCTATCCAAAGATGGGAAAAATCAGAATTAATATACAGGCAGCTTTCAAGGAAAAAAAATATGTGATAAGACTGTAAGCCACTTATAACAAAGAAAAATTAACACCAAGGTGACAGTGCAATCTATGAAACCTTTATAAGTAGTAAAAAAGTAAAAATAAATATAACTTTTTATCTAACAATGCCACTTAAAAATTTTTATCATACAAATATAGTGATGCATGTGAACAAATATATGTTTACAGAAATTAAATTATGGTTTTTATATACACTGAGAGCTATAAAACTATAAACTATTATAAAGTATGGTAAATTTTCATACACTAAATCTATGGTTGTCTCTAATAAAGAATTGAGAATCAGTGCATTGTTTTCAAAGGGGAAATTGAGACTTTTCAATGTATATTATTTTTTCACTTTGAGTATATATTAAATATATTCATTTATTCTTTTGTATATTTCATTATATCACTTATCTAAAGATATTATAAGCAATTCTGTCTACCTGTGTTTTAAGGGTTATATAAGGAATCTTTATAAGGGTTATATAAGGAACCCTTTAAGGAAGGGTTATATATTTTTATAATTTTAAAAAATATATTTTCTTAAATATGTTCTTAAATATATTTAAGAACATAACTACAAAACAACCGGTTACACAGATCTTATTTTATTTATTTATTTATTTATTTTTTTTTTTTTTGAGGCTAGGTCTCGCTGTTTTTGCCCATGCAACCACAGGCTCATGTTGCCCAGGGTACCAAGGACTCAAGCAATCACCAGTCTCAGCTTCCCAGGTAGCTGGGATTACAGGCATGCATCACCACGCCCAGTTAATTTTTGGGGACTAGGTCTTGCTATGTGCCCCCAGCGGGACTCGAACCATGATCCCTGGCCCTAGCCGTGGCTTCTTAGGCTGCCACCTACAGGCATGCGCCACCATGCCCGGCTTGGTTACACAGATCTTAAAAATATTTTTCCATAGTATCTTCTTATATTTTGGAAAACTTCAGAATATTTCTAATAAAATCTGATCTCTTCTACCTCTCTTTAAAGCAATGTCAGTGCTAACTACCAAATACAAATATTTACTTCAAAGTTTTCCTTTATCAGATGCTAGGTGAAACACAGAAAAATGAATTTACAAATGTCTTAATTTGGTCATTGTTTAGCCAGCATTCAGGATTATGAAGGAGAGCAAGAAGAACATTTATTATTTAATCAGAAAACCATAGCAGAAAACTGTGCCAGTAGTAATGTAAGGGTTATGTTCTTACTGTAAAAAAACTAGCTCAAAATCCACTTATCAGAACTGAGACAGTTCAGAGTTAGACTCACAAAATATGAGTAGAGGGTGGGAGAGTTGCAGGAGAGTCCTGCAACGTAGGGCCAGCCAGAATCATCTACATTTTCTTGAGGTTGAATTAAGTTTTATATGAGAGACAAAGTATGCTTAATAGGAAGGTGAAGAGCAATGTGCCCTACTTGGGGGAAAGATAAAATGCAAACAAAGAGAAAGATCAGTCATTTCCCATTTAGGATTATGTTTACTGTAGGTTTGTCATAGATGGTGTTTATTATGTTGAGGTATGTTCCTTTGATCCCAATTTTCAAGGGTTTTTATCATAGATGGGTGCTGGACTTGTTGAATGCTTTCTCTGCATCTATTGATATGATCATGTGGTTTTTGTTTTTCTTCTGTTGATGTGATGGATTATCTTAATTGATTTCCAGATGTTGAACCATCTTTGTTCTCCTGGGATAAATCCTACTTGGTCATGGTAAATAACGCTTTTTATGTCAATTAAGACCTGGAACCAGGCAAAGATGCCCACTCTCTCCACTACTCTTTAACATTGTACTGGAATTTCTAACCAGGACAATAAGGCAAGAGAAAGATATAAGAAGGACACAAATAGGAAAAGAGGAACTGAAGCTATCACAATATGCAGGTAATATGATTCTTTATATAGAGAACTCAAAAAAATCTACAGAAAAACTTCTTGAAACAATAAATCAGTTCAGTAAGGTAGCCAGTTACAAAATCAACATACAGAAGTCAGTAGCCTTCTTATATGCAAAATGTCAAGTAGAAAAAGAAAAAATTTAGAAAACCACCCCATTTACCATTACTCCAAAAACAATTAAATACTTGTGAATAAACCTAACATGATGCATGAAAGAACTATACAAAGAAAACTTTAAAATGCTGCTAAAAGAGATAGAAGAAGACATAAAGAAACAGAAAGACATGCCCTACTCATGTATTGAAAGAATTAATATCATCAAAATGGCCATCCTTTCAAAAGCAATCTACATATTCAATGCAAACCCTAAAAAATTCCAATGACATTCTTGAAAGAGATAGAACAAAAATTACAGAAATTCATATGGTATAACAAAAGACCTTGAATATCAAAAAACCTCCTGGCCAAAAAAAAAAAAAAATAGAGAATGGAAGCCTAACCATTCCAGACTTCAAGTTATACTACAAAGTCATAGTAATGAAAACAGCATGGTACTGGTACAACAACAGACAATCAAACAAATGGAACAGAATTGAGTGCCCAGAAATAAAGCCACACATATATAGTTAATTAATCTTTGGCAAAGGAGTGAAAAACTTACATTGGAACAAAGATAGCCTCTCAATAAATGGTGCTGGGAAAATGGACTAAGACATGCAAAAAAAAAAAAAAAAAAATTGGACCAAGACAACTCACTCACATCATGTACAAAAACCAATTCAAAATGGATAAAAATACTCAGATAGCAGACCTGAAGCCATAACATACATAGAAGAATACTTGGGCAAAACCCTTCATGAATTACAATTCAGAAATCCCTTTCTGGACACATCAACAGATGGCAAAACTAATGACGGAAAAAAAAACAAAAAAACAAAAAAAAAACAGATGGGACTACAACTAACTAAAAAGCTTCTGTACAGCAAAAGAGACAACAGAAAAAAATGTAAAGAAACCCAACCCAGTGAGAAAAAAAATCTGCCCTCCACAAGAATTATTAGGGTTTAATAATGAAGGTCCACAAGAACTCACACAACTAAACAAAACAGAACAAGAAACCCAATAAAAAATGGGGAGAAGAACTAAAAAGACCCTATTCCAAAGAAGAAATACAAATTGACAATAGGCACATGAAAAATTGCTCGACTTCACTAGCTATCAGGGAAATGTAAATCAAAACCACAATGAGATACCACCTTACACCAGTAAGAATGACACATATCAAAAAAACAGGCAACAACGAGTACTGGTGTGGATGTGGAGAGAACAAAATACTCTTACACTGCTGTTGGGAATATAAACTGGTCCAGCTACTATGAAAAGTAGTGTGGAGGACCCTCAAACTAATGAAAATGGAACTACCATTTGACTCAACAATCACTCTTCTGGGAATCTACCCAAAGGAGACTTCAATGTATGTAGAAAGGGACATCTGTGCTCAGATGTTTATTGCAGCACTATTTATAATTGCAAGGATATGAAAACTACCCAAATGTCCCAAAAGAGATGAATGGATGAAAAAGATGTGGTATATATACACAATGGAATATTACTCATCAATTAAAAATGACAAATTTGATGATTTTATGATAACATGGATGTACCTAGAAGAAATCATATTAGCAGAAACAAATCAGGAAGAAAAAGACAGAAACCAAATGGTTTCACTAATATGTGGACAACCAAAGGAAAGTACAAAATGGGTAGTGGGGACCAGCTGGAGCAGTCAGGGAGGGGTGGTGGTCGGTGACCTCTAGGGATTACAATGATATGAAATACATATAAATTATTTATATAACAACAAAATAGTAATAATATTTAAAAACAAAGGAAAAAATCAGAACCTCATAGTTAAACTGTGTACTGAATATATATTTAAATATTTATACAAGTTTCTCTTATCTACAATTTGTAATTTCGACAATTCCAGGAATATTTTAATTTAAAATTCTAAAATCCATTCAAAGATCAGATACTCAGATATACAGTCAGCTTACATTGTCTTAGTATGGAAGCTTGAAGTATTGACAAAGTCATAATTTAGCTTGAAGCAAAGAATTCATTGTGGTTCTCAGTGTTGGAGTCAATTTATAAAGTGAAACAGGTCACTGTAATGTAGAATTCTATAAATTCAAATTAATGGTCCTGCAAACTACTCAAATCCACTTTCCCTGTTTAAATAAAAACCTTATGATATTTCTTCTCAGAAAATTTACTCTTAAGTAACATATATAATATAATTACAGGATAATGTGGTAATTACTTGAAGACCCCAGGAATAGGTAATTTACAACTTATTATATATTATTTTCTAGCTAGAATAGTATTCATTTTATTATTAAGTTCTCAGATTACTATTTGATTTATCTTTCATTTATTTTTACTTGATTACATATATATGTCAATATATATGTATATACGTGTGTGTATATATATATATATATATATATATATATACTTTTACATTACTGTCTACCCCGATATTCTTCTACCACCTTATGAACCATCATCTTAATCTCTTATACCCATCCCTCCCTCCCCTGTCTTTACTTTTCCTCCTCTTTCCCACTCTTGCTTTATGCTTTTGATCTGCTAATATTTAGTTTAAGCTTTATTTGTCATTTTGTTAATTTGTTTCCCCTATATCCTGCATGTCAGTAAGATCATCCAGTACTATTTCTTTTTCTGGTTTATTTCCAATAGCATGATTTTTTTTTAGGTTCATTCATGTTATCACAAATGCATCGTTTGTCTTTTTTGATTGTGGAATAATATTCCATTGCACACATACACAACTTTCCAATCCATTCACCTGTGTGGGGGCATTTGGATTGTTTCCATATTTTGGTTAAAAATTTTTAAAGACCTAATCAAATGAAAATTAACAAATGACTTGATGGAAAATTTGAAATACAGAAAGGAGAAAATTGGTTTTATTACCTACATTTTATGACTTTGTGAGGTTTCATTTATTTATTTTAATGATATTTTCCCCATGCCATCAAATTATCAATATATCCAACTTTCTACAAAAAATATTATTTTAAAATTAAAATGTTTCTGGAATTCCAATGATAGTTTTGCATAAATAATACATATAGTATTGCTTTTAAGTAATAGATATGAAATCCATTTGATATTTTACATGTGGGTTATACCCAAATAGTCTATGTATCTTAAGCAGTAATATTTCACATTGAAATTTTATTTTGTGGATTTTATTACATCCTACATGAAGGGAATTAATTTAACCAGTTTTTAAAATTGGAAAAGTCCATAACTATTGTCAGTAGAGACTCATAATTTATTTCAAGAATATCCTACTGCATAAGTGCATTTGTTTTTTCTGTAAGTAATGCAAGTTAAATGAATATTATTCTACAAGATTATGCATACCTTCTGAAATATCATTCAATATCTTATCTGCATTGCTGAAGCAATTGACAAAAATATTTTTCATATCAAACACTGAATTGGCATTCATTTTAGTGTAAAACAAGAATCATATAATGTTATTAGAGTAAACACAACAGAATAACAAAGTAACAGAGCATGTTCATCTGCACACAGCATCAGATACAAATAGGAAAGGTGATAAAGCACATATAATAAAAATTACAAATCATAATTTATACGTTTAAACCATTTTCTATAAAAATACACCCTTTCTTTCCACAACTTACAACTACTTTAATTCACATACAAGTCAAATTATGCTTTATTTTCATACCTAAAGTCCAGAAATCAGATGTCTGTCATACAACAGTGAATAATGGAATTCTTGAGTGATTGGAAATAATGCAATATTCAATTGCCACTCAGAATTATATTTCTTTTATTCCAACATAAGTAATCTTAGAAACATAACATGCACCTGGCAATTTGTTAATTCAAAATGTGATCACCCATCTGGATTATTCAAAATTGGTAAAATTCAGACTCCCCACCGCATGCAAATAAAGTAAAAACCATGATTTTAATTTATTATACTTTGATTAATAATCCATTTGCAAGGGTCATCTTTCAGATCTTTCAAGGCACCATATATGCTTTAATGACTATAATTTTACATGAAAGGAAAGTGGGTTATCAGAACAGACACTTTTTTAAATGAGGTAAGGACAATCTGCTTTTGTTTGCAGTTCTTCTGATTGAAAGAGTTAAGACTCATTAAAGTACAGAACTAAAAAGAGGCATGAATTGTATTTATACTTCTCTGCCAAAGTCTACTTTAATCTATCTTTAGAAACCCCTATATTTGCCATGAGAATAAGGAAAGACAATGGATCTTTCATAGTTTATCATTAACCTCCCATAAGCTGAAAATGTTCCAATGATTTACATATAATGGTGAAATTTGGCATTTAAATCTACTTGTGATTTGCTTTTGGTGATTTATGATCATAAGTTTATAGTCTTAGCTTTGTCAAAAACACATACTTCATATGACCCATTTAATAGTCATAAATCAATAATATAATCAAACGAGGTTATATAGAATAAGAATCTTTCTAGAATATGATATTATGTGAAGAGATCTGAACCAGATATGTCAAACTTCTTACAGTTAAAAAATAAATATTTGAGTAGGTTTCTGAAGACATCACTTAGACAGCTTTCAGATCATATCTGTGGACTGTCAGGATTTTCAGAACTCTTTTAGTTGACAAACTTCATGAGACTTCTAATCCAAGATTATGCACATCAAAAAATAATAAAGGAAATGTTACTGTAGTAAAGTACTCAGAATTATTGATTTTAATATTGGATGTAGTGACTATAGAAGGAAGTTATCTGTTTGCTTTTTCCTTAGATCTAATTACTGCTTTATAAGAAATTCAGAAGTAGATAAATATAATAATTGGTAGCTTAGTGATCTATTTAGGAAAGTCTAGACTGTGGGAAATGCTAATATACAAATCTCTGGTTTTCTCAATATACATTGCAAGAAGAAAAGGAAAGCAAAAAGAGTCCTACTGAGAAAAGAAAATGATACTTAAGATTAAAAATATATGTGTATTATTCAATTCAGATTTAAATAAACATAAAGAGGTAAATGTTTTTGAGACAATGGGATGTATGTGAACATGACAAGATATTTTACAAGATTGACCATATTTTTAATTCTTTGTGTGAAAATGCTATCATTATTTTAAAGGCATCTTTAAATTTATAATATAGTTGATTCAATTCATTTGAACACAATAATATTCTTATTAATTTCTAAACAAAAAGAAACTGAAAAAAAGTTATCTGGTTCATCCTGGTCTTTAAGAATTGAGTCTCTTTCTGTCATTTACTCATTTCAATAGATTTATTTGAATGTATCAGTAAAATCCTCTTCCCTATCATACTAAAATTTCATTCAGTAAATTAAGTGGATAAACAAAGCCTAACTTGGAGTATGGTTTTTGTAGTATGGCAAGGTTTCCTGTTCAGATATAAGGTTGCCATTGCTATTTTTCTGGAAAAAAATATAATTTCAGTCAGCAAAATCATACTAGTTCTTGACTGTCAAGGGCCAAGTTTTAAACATGTTAAGAAAGATTCCTTTCTGGAACAGTCACAGATGAGACGACATTTAGTGGAGTGAATTTCTTGGACTCAGTGTTCTTGTTTTATGACAGCAAAAAGAAGAGTATTTAAAAGTCTGCTACAAGACTTTCAAAATTAAATTTCCAGATAGAAACTAATTATGTGTCCTATTGTCTGCTCATATTGCATAGTTCCAGATTTGCGATCAATTTTAAGAAGGTCTATTTGGTAAAATACTCGCTGCAAGTACATAGTGAGGCCAAATATAACAGGGACAGGCTGTTTTGCAACAAAAACTCTCTCACTGAGTGTTCTATCATAAGAAAATGAAAGAGAGAGAGAAATGGGAAAAATTCAAATGACAAATAAATCAAATGTATTATGAGGTGTCTTCAGTGACAAATGTGTCCAAGCACATGGTTCAGGGTTACTGTTTCTGTAAGAACTGTCTAGTTTCCATAGTCTTTGATTTTCCACAACTCAGCAAGCTTGAGAGCATTATAATAGTTTTAAGGTAGAGGGGAAATTAATTATCCTTGTTACCAATGAGTAAACTAATTATGTATCTATTTGCAAGTTTAACTTCAATATTCTTGATTTAATTCTCCTTTGAACCTATTAGAACTTTTGTTACTATATTAATTAGTGAGCTAATTACAATTGTTTGAACATTTGCCTTATATTTCTGTGAAAATAAAAGTTATATTTTTTCTATAATGTAAGCTTTTAATACATGATTTAGGAAAATAATTTGCCTTACTTGTAGATGAACAGATGGAAAAGATATCATTGAATCAGGAAAGGTGAGACTTTTGTTCTGGTTTTGCCCTAATTATCTGCACCAATCTTTGGGTGATCGATTCTACAGTTAAAGTCTTTAAATTTATATGACCAGTGATCTTTCATGAAGGCCAAGAATCCAATGGTCTGCTGAGATAAAAATTGTAGTGGGTTCACTATAGTGGTAATAGTTAAAGGGGTTACCTCAATACTTTAGTTAAAAATTAATTAATTAAGACCCAAAAAATCTGCCAACCCCAGTGTTTGCCAAATTAACAAAATAGTGAATAAAAATAAAATTAGCAAATAAAACCTATATGTGCAAATATATGATTAACTTTCAAGATTACTCTGACAATTCTTTATTTAGGGTGAAAGGTGTAATGGACAAAATATTACTATATTCAGATTTTAAGAATGATGTAGTAAATAAAATCTACCTTGCCACACAATGAAAAAAAGACCATCAAAATCTTACAGAATAAATTTTACAAACTAAATTATCATGCATGAAAAAATAACAGGAACATTCAAATTTGTGTATCTCAAGATCTTTTAATTATAAATGAAACATAAATGAGACATACAATAGCACTTAAAGACTGTTTTAAAATGTTCTTCATTTTTTCTGAATAAAATTATCACAATTTAATTGCCTTTGTCTGAAACAAGCAGATGACTTGATGTGAACTACAGATAGCTAGTGCCACCTAGTGGAAGTTTCTATTGTACTATTTAGTGAGCATTTATTATGTGCAAGACAATGGTACAGACTCATAATAATATCAGATATTATATTTATTAGAGTATATTACCTCTCTGCAGACTGATAAGCTCAGATAATTAAGCAAATGCTATGCACATATTTGCTTGTGTATTAAAAACTCTACCCTTTTAGTAATGATATCAATTTAAATGAGCATGATTCAAATTTGTTCTGTATAATGACTATTAAGAGTTCTATTAGTTTTCATGATATGTTTCGTATTACTAGATTTTTATGAAAACATGGGTGAGCACATAGGGTTTCCTTACCAAAAGATACAGATAGAATACAATAGATGAAAACATGTAATCTGTTGTTCTGTGACCCACCATATAGACCAGACCTTGGAATATCAGTTCCCCTTTCTGGATTTGTTTTTGTCCATTCTTATAAAAGCACAGAGTTCAGAGAAGTACCTTGAATTTTGGTAAAATAAACATAATTCTGTTCACATGATTTGTTCAAACTAATAAATTATCATTAGATTGTCAAAAACAGTAATCTATCACTCAATAAATATTTTCCATGTGACTTATTTCAATGTCATTATTCCTTTAAAATCAACTAGAATTATTTGTTAAAAATATACATGTATTTTAGAAATTATCTATAAATATCTGAATTCTTCATCTTCACTAACTCACTAATTAAACTCTGTAAATCATGAAATTATATTCAAAATACATTCAAACATTGATAATAAGGGGAAACTATTGTTAACTCTATGGTATATTTGCAAATGTTAATTTATGTATGTAGTGATAATATCTTACATAATTATTAACATTGTGAAATAGCTTCTGTAAGAAAGAAGAAAAGCAAGAACATTGCTTTATTGGAATCTCATATTGAGAAATGAATTTAAATAAATTCCTGTCCTCATTTACTAGACAAGGATGCAGAGGCACAAAGGGGAGATAGAATTTAATATTTTAGACAAGAAGTAATTGATAGTTACAGGTCTGAAACCTTAGTTCTCTAATGTCTCTAATGTCACTTCATCTTTCCCCCTTCCTGCTATAGATTGCTTTTATGTCCCTATTCTACATGCATGGATTAAAGTAACATAATGGTAAAAATAAGTAAATTAACTCTTAAGGTCAGCTTAAAAAAATGAGGGTTTTCTCAATAGAACATAAAGATTACAATGTTATAACGTTTAAAATGTCCAGATTTATGAATATCATTTCAATTTCTTAAATGGAAAAATACTGTCCTAAATTTTTTTTTTTTTTAGAAAACAGAGCCACCAGTGGGAAAATTAATTTCCTCCTTATATGGGATTGCTAAACTGATAGATCAACAAATCAATTATAATTTATAAAATACTTGAGTGTTCATATGGATGATATTTAAGAGGATGGAATGTTGAGCCAGTTACTTATAGAAAAAATTGAGAAGAAAGGCCTCTGATACCAGGCTCCTAGTGTTTGTTAACCCCACATCCTCTACCCACCTCAGCCAAAGTCCCAAATGCAGCAACATTAGGCTTCCTCTGGGGAAAACGATCTCAACAGTTCCTGGAGTCAAATCTCACTCTCATTCAAGCTGCCCCTGACAGCACTTGCCAGCTTATCCTCTCCCTACTCTGCCATCTGGACCCACACTTATCTTCCAACTTACCTGAAACCACATAGTGTATCTGGCTATGCTCCATATGAATTTAGCACAGTCAAAATGAACATTGACTTTCCCTAGTGGAATATGAATTCCCCTGATGGGAAAGTTACACAAAAGCTTGGAAGTTGATATAAATTCACAGAGTTTTTAATACATCAGTATCCCTATAATGAAGCATGTGATTATTTACATTAAGTAAAAAAATAAATAGTCTCATAAATAGTCTCATATCTGTTCAGGTCAGGCCAGGTCTAGAATACTTGGAGAAAACGGTACATTTCCTGAGCTGTGAGATGATGGCATTGCTAATAAAGGACTCTGAACACATAAAAATGTTGAAAAAGTACCTAATTGATGGAGGACTTCTCATGATAGGAATGAGGGACCTATTTTTATTAATTTGACTGAAATTATTATCAAAAACACAAATATACAGGAAACATTCATTTCAGAAGTGGGGGTTTGAAGCAAGAGAGTATGGTAGAATACGATGCTCAAAATCAGAAAAGTCTTGACAGATATTTCAACTGGGCCAGAATAGTTTCTGTGTTACATTATATAACTGATGGCCACCTGCAGTGTTTACAGTAGCAGAAAAACTAAATTATCTGTGACAAAGTGCAGATAATGGAACCCAAACTGGTATTTCTATAGAGTAAAAGATTATTTGGTGGCCCAAATGCTTTCTTTCATATGGATAAAAAATGATGAGGTAGATGGCATGGTGGTTAGAAAATGCAAGCTTGCTTCTTCTGTTATTTCCAAGGAAGCATTCATAGCTTCTGCATGTATTCACCTGTGGATTCAACTGTCCTGCGATGGGTTGGGTTCTCAATCATAGGCATCTGGTTCCTTAGACCACACCATGAACCTGATACCCAGTTCTCAATCATTTGAAACATCTATGTCAATATCGATTTGGCAGTAATGTTACAGAAGGGAAATAATGGCATTCATTAGTTTGATTAAAGGTAGTTTCATATTACTTTTATTGTGTTATTTCTATTTGGGCAGCAGTGGCTGACAACACTGTGCATAATATGGAGAACAATGACTATTTTGTTGATGTTGTAGCATATATCTGAGAAAATGTAATCTAAGGATATTTACACCCTTTAAATATATTTTATCTTAAAAAAATCTCACTTCTATCATGGTAATTGAAAAAAAAGTTATGTTATGTGTTATGCTATATTATGTTATGTTAAGTGTTATGTTTGATCAATTTCATATAAATATGAAAAATCACTTTAATGCAACTTCATTTTTTAGAAAGTCTACTCTTTGTGAGAAAATACATAATATGTTGAGAAGGTGTTTCTTTATATCTAATTTTTCTAATGTATTTTGGGATAATAGTCTGTGTGTCTTTAAGAAAACACACTCAGCACAGGAGGCCACAGCAAAACACAGTCTGCTAATTTCAAGTTGACAGAAGAGGTGGTTTAATTAGTTAGCTGCTAATACCTATTTAAGTGAGCAGCCAGGGAGATGTCTGCTAGAGAAAGGACATACAGAATAATGGCAAGGCCTCTTTTCTTTGCCTCTTTTCAATTGTGTCAAAAAGTGCAGGTCAGCAACCTACACAAATGTGAAAAGAAAAGGAGATAACTACAAAAAGTTGAGACAGGCATAACCTGCATGTCCACAGATGCATATTACATAGGTTTACATATATGTTCATATATACACTTGGAGGATGGATGTATTAATTATCCATATTATAAACTTTTCCATGAGTAAATTATTTTCAATTTTTGTGTGTATTTTTTCTTGGTTATCAGAAAAATGTTCAAAGAATCCTTAATAACTCTTTGGTATTATCAACCATAATAAAAATATCTCTTTTGCCTAAAATTGAGATTTTTACACATGAAAATAAAATAACTTACTAATATTTTTCTAGGTTAGCTGACATAAATAGTATACTATTTATATTGTCTTTGCTACTAGAATATTTAAATAGATGAAAGATTAATCATGCATATATGAATACCCTTTGTGTCATATTTCTCAGTCAAAAGTTACTGACAAAAGTTTATGTCATCATAAAACATTTAGTGTGAGAGACAATTCCATAAATAAATATTACTAATTAGTTGAAACAAGACTCTTCTCTAGGTAAATTATAATTCACTGAAAAAGTGTTTATGTCCTAAGGTATATTATAAAATTGATTTCAACTGATATAATGAGAAAGTAATCAATTTATATGAAAAGTAATCTCAAAATTTTAAAGTGTGCTTTTAATCTTTATTATATAATCTTTATTATAATCTATATTATAAACCTAGAAAGAGTATTCCATATATACATTTTATTTATTTATTTATTTATTTATTTATTTATTTATTTATTTATTTATAGATTTCACAACATTGTAATCTCAAGGAATTGTCCCCCCCTCCACTCCCTTCCCCCACTTTCCCTCCTGCTCAAAGCTGTGCACTTCAGTTTGGTGCTTAGCTTGTTTTAACTTTTCCTCAAGGCTTTTGTTTATTTTTTTTCACTATATCCCATATATTAGTGAAATCATTTGGTTTCTGTCTTTTTCTATATGGCTTGTTTCTGCTAATATGATTTCTTCTAAATACATCCATGTTGTTATGAAATCATCAAAATTTGTCATTTTTAATTGATGAGTAATATTCCATCGTGTATATGTACCACATTTTTTTTTCATCCAGTCCATATATACATTTTGGAGAATGAAATTTGATTTTAATTTTGGAGAATGAAATTTGAGGGTGAATATTTAATCTTTTACTATCTTTAACTTTTCATGCTTATTAAAATAAAATATAATATCCTAAATCTTATACCCAACATGTTTTAATTCTGGATAATGAAATTTGAAGGTGAATATTTAATCTTTTACTATCTTTAAGTTTTCATGCTTATTAAAATAAAATATAATATCTTAAATCTTATACCCAACATGATAACTTATAATGTTAATATTTTTGCAATTTAACAATAACATTAAGTATTTTTATATAAAGGCAGAAAATATTTAATAAATAAATGTGATTTCAATATCAGTATTTCCTCTGCTGAGAAATAGAATGTTGATAATTTTATGTTCTTTACCATCCATTTAAATATGCACACATATACATACAATCAAGAAAAAAGTTAAGGAAACCCTGAAGTATATCATTTATTTTTCCCCTCTATTTTCAAATTTTACATTTTTGGAAAAGTATCTTCAAAGAAATATATATGTCAACAACTGAAAATCCCAGAATGGTAATAACAGAAGAAAACTACACTGGTAAGTTTAGCAATTCTGTTCAGAAAAGCATATCACAGAGCTCATGACATTAAAGAATAGAAGATAGAAATTGAAAAATAGCTAAATACTTTGAATGCCAACAATTTCATAATTGTTATTTCCTCTTTTGTATATGAACTAATTCTGTATTGTATATGAAGTAATTCTGGACAACTTCTCACTGAACAGCAACAAACACAAACTGACTATAAGCATAAGTGTGACCATAATACTACTGGTAGTCTTAAGACATGTTTCATACTTGCAATCATGAATTTACATACCATTTCCAGTGAGAATTGAATTTTCTGAAAGTGTGCTGAAATTCTTAAATCATTTACTTAATATTTGTCATTCCTGAATAAAATAATGTCAACTAAAAGATATCTAAATTATAAATTCACATGAATATTGGATTCTTAACTAGAATTAAATAGTAAGCCATTAAATGTATGATATGATTTCATCTTAATATTAGGACTATAACTAGAATTGTTGAATATATCCAACTAATTCTGATTATTTATATGTGAAATCACATCCTAGAATGCTTGCCTTAATTTACACTGTACTATGAAGTGCTCTAATGGAATGATTTACAAAATATCAATAAACTAGGAAAAATAGTTTCTATCTCACAATATCATCTGTAATATACCGTGCAAGTAATAGAAAATAATTGGAGTGGTGGACGGAAAAGAAGTTATAAAATTTAAGTCTAAGTATATATGACATGGAGTAATACAAGAATTCTTAGATATTATTTTATAAGAAGTAGTCATAAAGGATTTTTTGGAAAACAATGCAGATACAAGAGCTAACCACAGTTGAGTTTATTTCAATGCTTTTCTATATTTTGATATTTTCCCATTTTTCTGTTGTGATTAAAAGTATTGAATTTTGTAGTTCAAAGGCCCAGCAGTGATCTAGTGCACTCTGAATTTTATAAATGAAACTATCAAGAGGTGAGAAGTTAAGTTTTAAATGTGTATGAATACAGTTGGTTAGTGACAAAGACAGAAAACAATACAAGTTCCCTCAATACGAATGAATATTTTCCAAGGGATCTTGTAATATTTTTGACTTATAAAGTATGTATATCTGAATCTACATCCACAGTTCCCAGCTCAAAGCTCCCAAAGCATAAGAGTGACAATGGTGTCTTTTATTATGTTAATCTGGAGACTTTAACACCAAAGGATGGAAGTGGCTTGCCAGGGCAATCAACCATGAATTAGGGGACAAGAATGTCCAGTGAACTTCTCAGGAGAGAAGAGGAAGTAGAGATTGATTTCAATTGCTCATGTCCAATTATCTGATCAATCATGCAAAAAGCTTCCATACATCCAAAAGGAGGAGCTTCTAAGTGTCCAGACTGGTAAACAAATGTAGGTATGGGGAAAAATGGTGTGTGTGTGGAGAGGACAGGTTCTTTCTCCACCTTTCCCCCATGCCTTACCTTAGGCATCAATGACAATGTGTTCCTGAGTTCCTTTGTCAGAAATCATAATCTAGATAGAAAATGAATTCCCTGAGTTCTGGGGTAGCTGAAGAAAATGAACAAAACCTGAAGAGGAGATCATGGGACCTGCGATCTATATCCAACTGATCAGAAGCACAGGTAGCAGCCTAGCCTTGAAAGAGTATATAGGTAGAGGGTGATCTGGGAACCTTGTGTCTTTAACCTGTGGAATCTGATTCTATGCTTAGATATTGTCAGAACTGAACAGCACTGAATTGAATTCTCAGACATTCTGCTGGTATGTGAAGTTGCCTATTGGGATGAAAAGCCCCTTCCATACACCCATGTGTAGCAAACAGGGTCCAGGAACCCATACTAGATAGGCACCCACTTTGAAAACAACCACTCCCCCCCAGGTAAATATAAAATGAATAACCTTTGATCAGTGAGTGACAGGTATGCTATAGTAACATAAAGATGGATAGGAAGATAAAAATAAAATAAAGTATTTACAAAAACTGCCTTCAAGGCAATTATAAGACAGTGAAGTCAATGGGTGATTATTCCACAATATCACAAGTGCAAAGACAAACACAGGAATAGTAGGGCAACCAAAATATTTTTCTTTGTCCACTTGTAAAATGGGAAATATGATATGAAGATTGTTGAGAAGACTAAATGCCATAACATGTGAATGTCAGATCACATCATGATAATAGTTAGGTCTATCGCCTCTTTCCTTGCCTACATAGTCTATGTGCTCCATAAACCACTTCTTATTTTGCAGTTCCCCTTATTGATGTAAAGGCAATTTTATTTTAAAAACTAGTGTTAAGGCTAAAGGAAACAATATGTTTCACTTTTAAAAATTCCTGGAAAAAGTTTTATTAATTTCAATGCTAATTATTCAGAAGTGTTTTTTCAAGTAACATGTCTAATCTTAATAATGTTAACATAATTTAGTGCTTTTCCTGCTCATAAGAATTACATATACTTGCTATAAAATATCTGAGAAAAAACTATAAAATGTTCCAAACAGATGCAAAGCAAGTATTTTAGATGAATGTACTTCTGCTCTTTATACAATGTATGTAACTGCTGTAAAAAAAAAAAAAGATGATAAAAATTCAATTGACCACTACCTTGCATTTTTAAGTTTGTTACTTTTATTTTACTAACTTTGTATTTATAAGAATATAAAATAATTTCTCAAGCTATTAAATAATTATTTATTTTAAAAAGAATTATAAAGCATCATGAAAGTCAAGGTTTCAATTCTCTTCTTTTTTAATTTATAATATATATTTTCTAACACTGTTGTGTACCCCGAATTTCTCTCACCACCATATAACCCGCGAACCAACATTCTGTTTGCTTGTGCTCATCCCTCCCTTCAACTCTCTACCTTTCTGTATGCTCCAGTTCAGCTATATATTTGTTGATTTTAAGGGTGGAAACTGAATTAATTTCTCTGAGTTCATATTCTGAGTTTGTAGTTTTAAGACTATGTACTAAGATTTTACGTAACGCTTTACTAAGCAAGGACTCCCTAGTGTAAAATAGACACATGTCATATACAATGCGCCCAAAGACACTATGGCTGTCAGATCTTGCTAAGAGACAGAGTATGAGTGAATCACCGTTCCCATTCACTCTTTGGCTTGTTGGGAAGTTCACTAGTGTGTAAAGGTTTGGGCTTAGTGGTCAACGTGTGGATGTCTTCATCTGAGACAGGATTTATTATTTATACAGACAGACAGACAGACAGACAGACAGACAGACAGACAGACAGACAGACAGACAGACAGACAGACAGATAGATAGATAGATAGATAGATAGATATAATTCACATCATTACCTTTACATCAGTTTCTTTGACATTTTGAACAAGAATGTTCATAGAAACAATATTAATTGCATTCAGAGTTTTTCCTCTTCCTATCCCTAATTTATTCTGAGAACCCTTGTCATTGATATAGTATCATCAAAATTCATAATCATTTGTTTCTTCTGAGAGTTGCCAGATTTAGCAAATAAAATAAATGGCAACCAATTAAGTTAGTGTTTTAAAAAGTAACAAATGACTTTTTAAATATACATGGTATTAATATTGCATAAGATACACTTATTGGGAAACTGTCTTCCTCCCTATTATTCTTGGGAACTACTTCCATCTCCAACATAGTGGGAGAGAGTTCTATTTGAACTGTGTTAGCATTGCAAGCAAGATTCTGCAGGAAAGAGAGGGTGCAGTTTGGATCAGGCAGCCTGTCTAGATCTCAAAGTAGGCAACCAGTGCCAATGGTGAATTTTCTCGATTTACTTAAGTAACTTCGAGACTGTTAAACTTTCTGTAATTATACATTAAAATGTCTGGCTAATCACTGGCTCTTATAACTACTATAACACCTCTCATATGTTGTCAGAAATTCGACTATCAACTATTCTAGTGTGAATGGGTTATTATGCTCCAGATTTTACGGGTTCTTATTCCTCACCCCTATATTTTACAATATTGTAGTAGAAAATCTGGAATAGGAGTGATTGTTTTGGAAATTTTTATCTAGAAGATATTTTGGAAGAGCAGCCTCATAGTTTTCATTTAAAAATGTATATAATCCTAAGTAAAGAAGCATTTTGATGTATTCTTCACTCCATTATTTAGTACATTGCTAATAAGCACCTACCTAAACTATAGCCCTCATGAGGAATCTATCAATTAATTCCCACTACTTAGGGACTTAAATCATTTGTTGTCACTATTGCTGTTCATGATTCTTTGAGTAAATGAATAAATTGATGAATGAATGAATGATTGAACGGCATCAGTTTGGCCCAGCAGGCTGGTTAATCAGGTAATGTGTAGGGTCACTGATGTTGTTTTCTGTCATCCCAACTGGTATTTAGTAATCTGAGATGACCTCACTTGCATGTCTGGTGTAAGCAATTTACTTCAGACTAGTGTCTATTAGGTACAGAAAACATCATGTGACCTGGTTCTTTTCCTATTCATGTGGTCTTTCTTTCTCTACTTTTCCAGGTAATTTCAGAGCAGAGCTAGGGCGATCCCAGTTCAAAAGCATTTCATAAACTTCTGCTTGATCATGTTTGCTGATATCACAGGGACAAAGACAGGGTTGATGACCAAAATCAAAATTAATAAGAGAGGAGACTGAGAGAATTATTAATATGGGGCCTGAGTCACTGGGAACATTGGCCTTAGTATACTAATATATATATGTATGTATACTCACAAACACACACACAAATCTAACACAACTTTATGAGATCTCCAGCAATAGAGACTGTCTATCAGACAGGACATATATAATGCACAAACTGACATACATATAAACAAACATAGAAAAAAAATGTAGTGAATCTAATATTTAAATATAGTACTTAATGTCAACTATAAAGCCAATTACCTATTGTTTTATGTTTGAAATTACAAATTTGTCATTTTATCTAAAAATAAGGAATATAGATTTTAATCTTTTAATGTTATCTTTTTATAGGCATACTATTTAAAATCTTAACTTTTTTAAATGATGTAATAATACGATCAGTGGAAAGCTCAGAAAGCAAAATATTTATTTTTGTACATGTATATTTTTAAATAATAAGGCATATAGTCCTCATATCATTGAACATTTCTATAGAATATTAAAGGGCTTAACTTTAATAATAAGTAATAAATTTGAGAATTATTAAAAATAATGTATTTATCTACTAATATGAAAACTCCAATCTTTCCATTCAAAGCTGACATTTATATACCTATTAAATTTTATATGATAAGTTATAAAGTCCTTAAAAACAGTTAACTAAAATATACATTGCTTCAAAAACATATAAGCATAGCAACCACCCAGTTTAAGAAATTAAGTTAGTTGTTCAAATTAAAAATCTTTATCTTCTCCCCTAAATTTTCATCCTTGTGCCCTCCCTATAGTGGTAAACATCTTGACTTTTACTATAGCTAGTTCATTGCTTTTCAGTAAGTTTTTCCTACCATTGTTATGAATCTGCTAAATCATGTAATTTAGTCTGTGAACTCCATATAACAAAGACAAACCAAATGTTCATTCTCTGTGTCATTTATTTTATTTAATACTCTGTAAGGAGATTGACTTATGTTGCTTATGATGACTATTCTTGTTAATGTTACTATACCTGAAATAATAATTTTGATATCCAATGACTTGTTTTAAAAATCTTTATAAATACTATTAATATTTTCCTTTCCTATATATACCATTATATGTCATGTACATTTTTGTAAAGAAAATAGATAGTGTATAAGGTATTTGGCATGAGGAAGGTATCCAATTTCTGCTTTTCCAATGTGGGTAAACAGTTTGCATAGACATTTACTCAATATTATTTTGTTTTCTTCAGACTATGTGGACATTTCTAAGTTATTTTACAAATACTTTTTTTTTTTTCAGGAAAAATGACCACAATGACCAAAAGGATAAAACATGTATCTCAATCATTGCCTACTTTTGTTCAAATTTGGTTTTGAAAAATTGCTCTGAGGAAGCAAGCTAAGTGGTAGTAATGTCACTTATCTGTCCATTATGTTTAAAGATTATGAGAAAACAACATAATTTCCCCCATGATTCACTTTCACAAGCAAAGAATGTTAGGAGGCAATGAAAACAGACTTTAATTTACTATCACCATATCTGCACATTTACATATGTGAAATGTCTCTTTTCTGGGAATTAAATCATATTATCTTAGAATTCATAGTCATGGTTTATGATACCTATGTCTACGTTTAAATTACTGAAAGTAAATCACTTCTATAGAACACCTGTAATTTATTAAAAGGAATAAGATTCCCATCTCTTGGAAGAAAGTATGTAAATGCTTGAGGGTATACCTAGGATAATATAACTGCAATCCTACAAACCAAAGTGCATTTCTGTTCTATGCTTCAAACAAAAGCTCTCCAGGCATAGCCCATGTTCTAAAATTAAGAAGACTGTCTTAAAATGTCTCATGCCCAGATTCTATTATCAATATTTAGCTCAGAGGAACAGATGTTTAAAACCTAACTTTGAATATTTAGACAAGCAACATTTTGTGTTAAAATTATCATTGTAAATCCCCTAAATTAGTCACCTGAAAAATTAATGTAGTTTCAGGACAAAAAGTGAAAATACTTTATAATGCATATCCATTTTAAAAATAAAAATAAACTTCATTACTAGTTGACAAAAATGCTCCTTCAAATTAAGTAGCATTATTTTTTCTTATAGTCCACTATGTTTCTATTAATGCTCAGCTCTCATAAACAAAGTATTCTATATTATAGGTGAAAAAGAAAATGTTTCTAGAGAAAGAGATAAAGTCAAGAAAGACAACTTGAAGATCTTTGACCTAATTATTTTAAACAGGCTTAATATGCTTTACACTCATAGCAAGTACCTTTCAGAAATAATGAATACCCTGTATGAAAATATTTATAGTGTTAATAAAAACTTGACTGATCACTTTTGGAAACTGTAATCTTATAATATGGCACATATAGTGCTTAATCTGGAAAATATTAATCTTTATCAATTGTGTCTTAATATTCACAGATTTTGTGTTTTAAGGAGATAATTTGATATTTTTTAAACAATTAGTTTTGCAGCCAAATATCGATAACAAAAATGAATACAACAGTTATTCTAACCCCTAGATTTAAAATACCTTAATATAAAAAAATGGTTAACTGCTTGAGGAAAAAAACTGATATTCATCATATTGGTATACAGATCATTAGCATATTCAAAATTTTCAAGAAATACTATAGAATAAATCAAACATTTCACTATAACAGGATTAAAGGGATCTTAAGGAAGTACTTAGTTTTCTATTATACATAAACCAATTCTCTTAATTTTACTAGCAGATATTAAAAAGGCTAACTAAGAAACTACAATCTGGCCCAGCACTGGGAAGGAACAACATATTCATTCCACTGTTTATAGTTTCCATACATGTTTAATCAAGTCACAAATATAAAGACATTGGAAAGATGAGAACTAGAGGACTAATGAAGGACTTCAGGCAGAGTCCTTGAAGACTAACAGGAATATATGCGCCATGCAAACAATCTCCATTTCCTTTCACCATAGTGATTCAAATAATGCCTCTTTCAGTCAGTCTAGAACTTCTAAAAGCACATCAAGACATGCTTGCAATTTACAACAAATGAACCAACAAACTGAAGTACAACAATCACACACAAGACACCACATGATATTTTCCAATAGAAATGCCATTAGGTCATCTAGGTCATCTGGCCTCCAGCCTCAGCTAGTTTGACAGACTGTTAATAATCCCATTGAAGAATGCTTAGATATATGACATTCTACAGTCTTCCACTCAAGGAATGTCACACTATTTGTGAAGAAAAGCTGGCTAAATCAACACACATAGAAAAATTAGTACATCAGAAATATTAGTATATTGACTGGTTCCTGCTGTATTTCAGCAATAAAGTCTTTAATATTTGCCATTGTATTATTTAAAAAAAAAACATGTATTTTGAGGTATTAGTGACAGTATTTTGGTTGCCTGGACTAAATGATTTCTTATTTAAAAAAATCCACATTAGTTGTGTGATTGTTCAGTTCCCTCAGTCTCTTCTGAAAATATGCATTGCTAATAGAATTTACACATGTCTCACAAAATATGTAGAAAACACTATATACAGACCAGAAACACAGTGCCCTCTGGTGCACATAGAGTATAAAATAAAATATTTCTATGACAGTAACTATGTAGCTACAGTCACAAAAACAAAAAAAAAAATTTGTTTCTACATAATTGCTAAACCAAACACTAGGAATTGTGCACTTTTCTATCCAAGAAACAAATCCAAATGATAACTTTTCATAAAACATTCAAGGCATAGATCAACATACTCTAATTCATTGAAGCAACCACTTGTACACTCCATTTCGTGGATTCACTGGTCATTGAGGGGGAGAGGGAGTAGTGAGCAATAATTTGGATTTAAATGTGATTCCTTTTGTGCAGCTTATATAGGTTTGAATATTAAAAAGCTAAAGTTATATATAATATTAAAAAGCTAAAATAATATAACCAATTAAAGTTAAAGGCCATATATCTCAATTCCATCCTTTCTCGCAGCCTTTTGCCATCAGGTCTTGTTTATCTGATATTTCTTTTTATCTCATTGTCATCTTCTCTAACTTCAGAAAGCATAATTACTTATAGGAGAAAAGGATGGGTAGACTTAAATTCTCAGTGACAGAAGGTACCTTTTCCATTTATTCTAAAAAAAGAACCACACTATAGTATACAGTAGAAAGGAAAAAAACAGTCAAATTTTTTTTAAGCTATTTAAAATGAGAAAGTCTAAAATTTAACTAGATTGTCCCTTAAGACAGGGGAGTATACTAGAATTTGGGAATGCTGTACAAGTGGTCACTGTTTTTTAATTGTTCAATAAACTGTCCCATCCATGAGCAGTACTTTTAAATAACAAAAAGAAACATTCCTACGATTAATGGAAAATTGTATCCCTTCTGAGAAAACCTTTTCCCACTCGAAACTTTCCCTTAGAGAAACTTATTTAAACAGAACCTACAAGGAAAATAGCTCTGTAATTGCTTTCCCTTGGCTTCATACCTGTATATCTTGTATCTTGTGCTAAATCCCTGTCGGCTTCTGTCCACAAAATCTGTGTATTCCTGTGAGCGATGGAAGGGTCCCTTATCAGAGAGGAGCCAGTCGAAGGGGCTTGTGGCATGCTGATCCGAAACAGCAGCAACTGCTAAAACCCAGCAATGAAGACTCAGGGCCATCCACTCCCATAGAGCCATCAGAGAGAACAATTCAGCACCAGCTCTGCTCCGCCATATCATGCTTCCACTGGGGATTTAGAGCCTTCATTCTCTTAGCTTTCCCTCAACACCTAGACAAAATACACAGGCAATTAGTTAGCCCCTGGAAGATTCTTTTCTAACAATTAAGGTGCTGGGGGTGACTAACCTTATTGTTTTAAATTTTATCCAATAGTATTGATTTCAATTAGAAAGCATCAAAGACAAAAATAAGTAGCCTAAATAATTTTTTTCAGAGCTATAATTCATTCTTTTGTGTGTGTGTGTTTGTAGTTGTAGTTTGCAGTATGTGTGTGTTTTAGTTTGATATTACACTGTCAAGTGTAATATCATAATCAAGAAAATCATATCATCCTGTAAATTATAAAAACCTATGAAACCACAACCATAAGTTTCAACTAATTCTTCTGTTTAAATGTCTCAAAACATTGGACACTTTTAAAATCAATATTGAATATGTTAAGATGTTTCACAAATTCTCTTATAAAGTATATGATTAGCAATATTTCAATTGATGTTAAATACTTTAGAAATACGATAAATCATATTGAAGACATTAAGGTAGTTATTTCTATGATATAGAGAAACTAGGAATACAACCGTGGATCTAAAAATGCATTAAAAAGCAAATAACTGTCTATGCTTATATAGGTGCTGGTATGAGTTTACATGTATAAGTTAGTGTGTGTGTTTATCCATCTGGCAGCAATCTGCCGATTTATGTGCCATGTATCTTTTGCCATGTATATTTGAAGGGATACAAGGAAGGTGGGAGGGCAGTAGAGAAATATATGTTTGCCCAGACAATTTTCCCCATTACTCTATAATGAACAAACTTCCTTGGTTATTTAAAAAATTATAATTAAATTATTTCTAGAATAGTCAAAAGATTCCATGCTATGTTTTATTTATGAGAAAAATGAACATTCCTACAGAAATATATAACATACAAATTTAGATAATGCAGATCATGAATAAGCTGAGTCCACATACATTAATATTATAAGCATTCAAAATTAAAGTAACAAAAATGTATTTTTATTTTTA
This sequence comes from Uropsilus gracilis, assembly GCA_004024945.1. Lineage (NCBI taxonomy): Eukaryota > Metazoa > Chordata > Mammalia > Eulipotyphla > Talpidae > Uropsilus > Uropsilus gracilis. The sequence goes on along the minus strand of PVHY01003454.1, from coordinate 40,320 downwards.
ATTTTAAATTTTATAATTTATATGGTATAATATGATTGATATAATATGCATCTAATTGTATGCTTCAAAATATATAAACAAAGCTTGACAAACTTCTAAGAGATACAAGCGTAGCTCACAGCCATGCCTATCTCAGTAATTTATGGCATCAACTAAACAAAAATGAAATTGTAAGAATGTAGAATAGTTCAACAGTATAGTAAACAATAGTGACCTTATAGATATATAAGTAAATTTGAACCCAATAATAAAATAAAACATGAAACATACATGAAATACTTAAAAAAAATTCTCTTTGGACTTGATCTATAATAAAATTACTAAAATTTAAACAACTGGTTACATCTGGCAATGTTTTCTTAATATTATACTATTGACGAGGAAACAATGCTTTTTTTTTGTTTTGTATGTATATTTTTACATCATAATAAAGTAACAAAAAGGTATTTTTATTTTTAAGTTTAATTTATGTAACTTTTGGATACAATTAATATAGTTTATATAATATGCATCTAATTGTGTAGCTTCAAAATATATAAAACAAAGTTTGATAGACTTCTAAGAGATATAAGTATAGCTAACAGCCATACCTGTATTCCCCAGGGTTCTCCCACCATGTATCACAGGTAAACCATCATCTTGATCTTTTGTGTTCCTCCCTTCCCTGATCCTCTCCCTCCCTCGCCCACCCTAGCTGTTTGCTTTAGTTCTGTTTCCATCTTGTTAGTTTTGACATTTTCTTGACCTGTTCTTTGTTTTGCCAATACCAAATCTATAAGTGAGACCATCTAGTTTTTGTCTTTTTCTTCCTGGTTTATTTTCTTCTAAGTCCATCCATATTATCACAAAAGCATACACAAAAAATAAAATAAAAAAAAAATAAAGTAGTAAAGCCATTTAATCCCAGTGTAGTATATTATAAGTGAATTTACACAGGACAACTGGTGCAATGCCCATATGTTGCACAAAATATTCTGCAAATATTTAAATTAAGCTTTATTTTTCATTTTCATGAAATTTTCCAGTATCATTTTTTTAATGGCACATAGAACTATTTAGTATATGAAGTGTGTATAGTGTAAAAGTTACAGTTTTGAAAGACTTTGGGCAGCAATACTTTCCTAAGCAGCAATCAAATTGTAGAGTAAACAATTTCAATTGCAGCATTTGCCATGTTTTTCTGGTGTTTGGATAAGGCAACTGATTGTTTTAATTTTTCTATTTCTAATTTATAATTCATAATTTAATCCTAAATTATTAGTCCAGGAGAGATATTCAGCAAGAATTTTGTAACTACAATTATCTGAATGTAGAGCTACAATACGACTCACCAAGCAGTCATCTCACATTCGGACACCCCATATTATGCCCACATATTATGTGAGTGGTGCTACGTGGATGTGGTAATTAAAGGATACCCACACTTATGACCAGCATTGGAAGCATTGGAAGTCTGACAAGAGATTATCACCATAATCTCATAATATAATAGAAAGATTTTAGCTTAGGAATTAGAAAATCCTAGCCCTCCATGAATTTGTGTATAACTATTACATGGCCAAATGATTCAACTAATAGATTCCAATTCTGATGAAAAAACTAAATTTTTCCAGAAGTATTTTTATGTGGACTGCATCACTAAGTATATTAATATATTTCAATTTCTTTCAGTAACTGAGAATTATTATTACCTATAGTGGTAATTAATATGATGGCTAAAAAAAACTTTGTATCTTTGTTAAACACACATTTTTATTCTGCTGATCAAATACATTCAAACTGGCAACATTTAATGGTTATTGCAAAAAAGTATTGGTTCTTACGGAAAGTACCCAAAAACATGTGTAGCATGCAGTAAGAACATTAGGATTATTTCAAAGCATATTTCATACTGATATGAAATTATGTAATAATACACCTTAAAATTAAATCAAACCCTTTGTGCTTAAGTACACAATTTTGTAATATATGGAAATGTAGTATACAATTGATCTAGAAGGTTTTAAGGGATTATTCTAAAATTCTGTAATTTTCCAATGTGTAATTACCCAGAACCACTGATTTTATTCCTTAGCAGTGTGCTAAAATAGTTCCATCATCCTCATATGTCCTCATCTCTACATAGAAGAAGTTTTAAAGGCTTTTCTAAAATATATGTAGAGGAATTACCTAAAAGTGTAATTACTAGGTTTAATTATTTCTATTTCATCTAATTCTGATTTTTGGGATATGTTCCCGCTTCTGTTCAGAAAGAATTTTTTGGAAAGAATAGTTTGTTAGCACATGGAGGTATCAATCCTGACAAAAAATAAATTAACTTGGGGGATCTCTTGAAAGGGTTATGGTGTTTATAATATTTTTTTTTAAAAGACAAAAATACAATAGCCAAACTACGATCCTCCCCAATTTGACTAAAGCCCTATTAGATAACTTGACTTAAAAAGCAAGGTGTGGGGAAGGAAAAAAAGTAGTTAGACTACAGTAAGGTAAGAGAGTAGGATCCCAATGATCTTAAGGACAAGTGAGCAAGAGTCACTGTTCAAGATTGAAAGGCTTCATTGAATTTTTGTCACAACAGCAGGTGAATTTGAATCACCCTTGTGTGATAGTGTGGCTGCAGAACAATGGGATCAGGAATGATATAAGAATAGATACATAATCAATAAAAAAAAAGAATCACCCTTGTATATATATTCAAATTATTATTGAGTGTTCTAAACTCAGTAGTTGGCTCCATTAATTGGAAAGGGGTAACTTTCCAATATTATTGGAAAACTTTCTAATGTTATTGTCAAAACCAAAAACAATAGTTTTTCTTTCTTTCTTTTTTTTAAGATATTTATAAGGCACTAGAAGGTAAGCCACAAAATAGGAAGGAAGGGACATCACAAATTCAATGAAGAAAATAGAAAGTATTAAACCAATCAGTGAATTCATTAAATTTTATCCCTATAAAGATAAAAACAAAATGACAAAACAAATTTACTATTCCTGAAGAAGTGACAATATCAATATGTATTCTTTTCCAGAGCATGTAAGAGTGTATTTTACAAAGAATAAAAATGACTAAAGAAGAAAAAATTGTATGTTAAGAACAAAAAAGCAAAAATTCATTTAAAATAGCAGAAGTTAGGGGAAAATTATGTTGATCAGCCTTTTTTTATATAAAGCAAAAGAAAGCAGTAAGTTTTACAATATAATAAGATTAAATGTATAAATATAAACCTTTATATAAATATAAACCTTTAACATTGTACACTATATGGCCTACTCATAAATAAAATTCATTAAGATTATGTTTTCAGCCGGGCACAGTGACTCGTGCCTGTAAGTTTCAGCCAATGAAATGGCTGGATCTAGGGATCACGTTTCGAGTCCCGCCTGGAACCTGTAGCGAGACCTAGTTCCAAAGAAATAGCTGGGCATGGTGGCGTGCCCCTGTAATCCCAGCTACCTGGAAAGCTGAGGCTGGGGAAATTCTTGAGTCCATGGTGCCCCGGGCAACGAGAGCCTGCGGTTCCACGGGCAAAAATAGAGAGACCTAGTCTCAAAAAAAAAAAAAAAAAAAAAAAAAAAAAAAAAAAAAAAAAAAAAAAAAAAAAAAAAAAAAAAAAAAAAATATATATATATATATATATACATATATATATATATGTTTTCAAACAAACTTGTTATTATTAAAACCCCAATGGCTTAAAAAATCTGTTTAGAAAAAAGAAAGTACTTTTAAAGCGTGCTACGTCATTAATGGTAAGTACTAATATATGAAATACATTAATACATAAAATGACATTCACACATATGTTTTAATATATTATTATTCCTCATCAACTCTTTATAATCTAGGTCTATTGTGGCAATACATAATTTTAATCTACAATACTGATATCATTGATTTACTTTGAATCTTATAAAATAAAATACTTCCTATAATATTAATATCTAATTTCCAGTATAGAGGAAGCTAAAAAGACAGAAAACAAACAAACAAAAAAAAAATAGTCATCACTGACTAGACTTAATATCCTTTACATTGGTGCATTAGGACTCATCTTTCAAATCATATTATGTCATTATCCAGTATTTGTGAATGGGATGTTCAAAACTGGTTATTATTACAATCCCTTAAACCTTTAACATGGTATGCTATGTAATTTTTTTCTTTCATATCTATGTTTTGACCAATGTTTGATGTTCTCAATGGTCCAAAATATTTTCTTAGTGAATAAAACCCGTTATTAAAATTTTGCTTAGGCAAATAAGTTTTATAAAATAACTACATAAAAATAAATCATTTTGAAAAATATTAAACCCAAGGAAAAGATGAAAGACTAATCAGTACCCCCCCTCTCTCTTTTCAACTCATAATTTTTTCTGTGTGGAACAAGATCTAAGAGAAAATTCACAGAGTTGCCATATACCCATTCCCCAAATTCCTTCATCAAATGTGATATTTTTCTATAAAGTATATACTTAAATTCCATGATTACAAATACCACTATTTGTAAATATAAACATCCAATCTTACAAATAAAGTCTCAATTCTCAGTGATTGCAATCACTTAAAAAGTCACATTCTTCCATATAACTGAATTGGGATATTTGACTAAATCTGTAAATTATGAAAGTGTTATATTGTTTAATGTAAATGTATTTGTATATATTTCAACAATGTCTTAAAATGTGTTTTATGGTATTAAATTATCATATACTATAATAAATTTATTTATAAATCAGAATAAATACTTGTTCTGAAACTAGTATCTATTAATATAACACTATATCTAAATAAATGATGGAAATTATATATACAAACAGTTATAACCATATATAGAATTAATTTTCCACATAGTTCTATGCATCCCTTCCTCCAGAAACAACTTCATCTCTTTCACTGTACATTCTCTTTTCATGACTAATTCATCCCTATATTCCAATGTTACCACCACTTCTAAGCTAGATCACTATAATAGCTTCATATTTGCATTTTTCAACATCCACTGGACTCTTTCCAATCCGTTATTATTGTTATCATTCATCAATGTTATTATTACTCAACTTTATCATGCTAAAAATTCAATCTGGACATGCAACTCTGACTACCACTTATGTAATTGTGCCCTTTGACATTATACAATATTCAAACTCTTTAAAACTATTTATACAATTATCTTTCCTCATGCTACACTTCAACCGCATCTTTTTCCTGGTATACTGCTATCACCATTATTAACTACAAACCAATTTTATTTCAGTCATAACTTCATTTCTTGAATTCAGTTTGCTTTCCCTTTATCCTCAGAATCTTTGCTCACCACTATCGCTGAACTCTTTACCTGCTTAATTCTAACCTATCATTCAACTTCCACTAGGACTGTCACTCCATGAAGTTTCTGTAACCCTTCAAGATGGTTAAATCTCAGGTGAATATTTGATGAACATGTTCAAGCATGTAAATTATGCATTGCCTCTTTCTATATGAATATATGCATGGATTTTCATCTTTTGGTATTCACAAACTATATATATGATAGTCAAATGAGCAAAATAATGATAACTCCATTTTTCAATAACTCGCATCATACATTGGACATATTATTTTATGGATATAACTTATTATTTTTTACTTTAAATGACCAAAATTTGTTCTTTCTTAAACAAGACATTGTTTATTTGAAGATATTGAATCTCGAAATAATTTGATGAACTAGAATTTGGCATTTTATTTTAGAAATGCGTCAAATAATTTGTCATGGTACAAAATCTTTTGTGGTTTACATAATGAGCATTTATGTTGATATAACAGGTAGGGTTTGCTACTCTCTTTCTGCATACTAAAGGAAATATAGCTATGGTTGTTTTACCTTAGTGCTTCTGTTGATTATATGTCTTCCAAAAATAACTAAACTATTCACTCAGGGATTACAGAAAAAAAATGGGCAAATTTCAATTGGGTGTGGTGGGATGTGCTGTAATCCCAGCTACCTGGGAGGCTGAAGTTAGGGATCATTTGAGTCCGCAGGTTAGGGACAACCCTGGTCAACATAGCGAGACCTAGTCTCAAAAAAAAAAAAAATCAAAAATCATTTGAATTAGAAAATCAAAATCATTTGGCATCTTTAACCCTTAAACCCTTTGACCACAGAAGATTGAAAATTATTAGGTTAAGAATAGACCCACTGGATGTTCATTCATGAATCTTCAGAAATTTCAGAATATACTACATTTTGTTCTAACACCTGTGTTCACTTGACCAGATTATGAAGGTTTGGGGAAAGCACAAACTTAAATTCCTTTAAAAAAAACCTGTATGGACTCTTTCATTATATATGTTTACACTACTAGCAAGAAACTGGCATTAAATAAATCTTCTATTAGTGCATTGTTACTATACTTTTTTTTTTTTTTTTACATTTCTTCCCTCTCCTTTTTTTTCTTTTGAAGAAATTGTTCTTCCTTGTTTTAAATCACATGGTGTAGGTGAGGATTGGTCTTAAGTGAATCTTTGTAGTCATTTGACTCTGTTAAGCTTGTATTCAGAGGATCTTTCTTGTTATTTATTTCAGTTGATCAGGCATTGCAGCACCCTGCATTACAGCTCTAAGTGTTTTCCATCCTAATGAGGGTCTGTATTCCTGTGAGGAGAATATACTGCAGAGGGAACTAATCTCCTGCTTGATCCTGTCAATACAATCTTGTCTTACCAATAAAGAGGAAGTTAAATGCTACTACCTAATGGTAGAACTGATTAGAAAAAAATGAAGAGAAGGTAAATTCCATTCCTTAATTCTACCTAGCACACAGGGGAAATTATCCCTAAAAGTGCAAAGATTGAGAGATACCTGGATGAATTTTATCTTTAAAACATAAAATATCTATGTTTCAACAAACATGATTACATGAAATGTCTTGGAAATATTGATTATAATTTAAATTCATACAGAAAGTGATCAGAATAAATTTCAACTGTAGGATATGTATATTTAGATTGCAAAATTTAATTTAAGGTAAAATATGAGGAATGCTTTAGAAAAATTATAATTAGCATTCAATTTGTTAATATTTAAAACAGTAAAACAATATTGCTGAAAGACGAAAGTATGCCCACATTGATAGGAGTGCAAATAATGGGTATAGACATCAATGTACTATGGCTAGTGTATTGACAACATGAGTCTGTTTTTTTCCATAATCTGATGATAAGAAACATTCTTGTTTTTGAAGAGAATATTTTTCTTGCAGCCAAAAAGATTTTGCCAAATAAATGTAAATTTTAAGTGACTCTTTAAAGAAATTACCAATTTTAAAAACCTATGGTACAATCTATGTGAAATTAAAGTGATCATAAATATTTTGTCTGTAACTTTATGGACAATGCCCTCAGTTTTAGCTTTGCTAAGCTTTAGAAACCAGTTTGTTTGCTTGTTTGTTTGTTTAGGAAAAAGAGTAATGTTTCTGAGTGAGAAAGGAAGTATAATACAAACTTGTTCAACAAAGATAGTTACACTTCTCTGTGTGTATACATGAATGTGTGTGCATATATATGCTATATATATATATATATATATATATATATACACTAAAGAAAAGACATATACTAGTATACATTAAGAAATCCCGGACAATATAATTCTTGGTCTATAATAATAACACCAAAACTTTCTTTTGCATTAACCAGGTCTATAAAATGAAATGAACTATTTAGTTGGAGATTATTATATGAGGATATAAAGTAAGAAAGTTAAATTAGAAAATTATTTTAATGCTAATGTATTTCTTTGAAGTAATGCTAATAACTAAAAATGAAAAGGTTTAACTAACTGGAAGTGTTTTCATCAAAAAGATGGTACTATTGGGTGGAGGAAGAATCTCCCATGATATATCAACCAAACTATCACTCTAAGAATTGCTATGACCTTATTTTGATAACTTTCCTGATACTTACATTTTTCTTAAATACTATCCTTCTTTTCCTCTGGATAGAAAATATATCCTCCAATGACCTATTTCTGTAGTGAGGTGTTCAACAAACCTCATCTCCTCTTAAAGATAATTACTGTTAATATCAAAATTGGACATGTATAAAAGCAGAATGAATGCCAAGTATTAAATTTACTTTGGATTAATTAAAACAAAACATAATTCAAATTTCTAAAAATGCAATCACCTTAAAAGCAATGATCATATCTTTTCATTGTCATATCCCAAAGGGTTATCTGAGGGCATAACAGTCATTACACATCTGATAATCATCGTTCATAAGGAACTAAACATAATAACAAAAAAAGGTGAACTTCAGAAAGTAAACAGTCCAGCATCATATAGATAAATCTTTTAGCTACTAGTATCCAAAGTCTCCTGAGTCAATCTCATCCATTGGTAAGAAATTTAGGTGCCCTTAATTCAATAGTGCCTCTTTAAGCAATGAACCTGTACACCTTATCCAGTTACCCAGAGTGTTGGAATGGCCCACATTTCCACATTAGCCCGAAAACACCTGAGATTAGTAAAATAGTCTAGCTTGTCAAAATAAGCTTGTTTGAAGAAGAGGTATGTGCTTTCTTGTTTATTCTTGAATAGACAAGGTTGAAAACATTCAATATCAGCAAGGTCCTCTCTTCTCAACACATCACTTTAACTTCTAAAACAGCTAGAATTGTCTTCAGACTTAGAAAGTCATGAAGTTAAGATACTAAATGTTAAATGACAAAGTAAATGCATGTGAAAAAGTAATGTGTCCTTGAAGTTTTTACATAGAATGGAAAAGCCAGGTTTTGAAGGATATTATAAGGAGTATTAAGTGTGGCATGACTATGTCTGTGGAAATATTAAATGTCAGCAATACCCAGCATATCATGTACATATTAGTGACAATGTTTAAATTATTTTTTTTGAATTTGCAAGAAATTGTTTTATAAATAATACTCATAATAAACATGAGTCAGTATTACCAGATTTAACTGAGAACAAAATATGATAACAGACACTGTTTGACTGAACAGTTAAAATTTGTCTGGCTTTAAATCCTGAGAAAATAAATTGTCATCTTCAACTTAGATTTTTGTACTCTCTAGAAGATAGTCACATCTGTTATAAATTATATGAACCTAGGCTAAACTTTGTTTTTTTTACTTTACTAACTAAACATGATGGATAAGAAAGAGATATATTTTAACAGTTAACCACAGCAGTTTATACTGGAGTTGTTGATTCTTGCTGACACCACAACTGAACAGCAGTTCAATAGCAGCTGTTAGGGTAAGTTCCAGAAGCACGGATAACATGAGTAGGCTTTCACACTCATGCTAGTCCATCTCCTATATTGGCAGCTTGTTTTGTTTTTCAAGTTGTTTGAACAAGAAATGTGTGAAAATTTCTGTATTTCATGATGATCAAGGATACAAATAAAAACCTACTAGATGTTCATGTCAGGAAGTGTACATGGATTTTTCACCACAGATCTGTCACTCTACAAATATAGCTTGACACTCTTAGTCAAAATATAAAGATAGCCATGTATTTAACAAGTCAATAATCTGTCCTTGATCTAAAGGACAAAGTTCCAAAGGATCTAAAGTTCTCAAACAGGAAGTGATGAATTGAAAAAAAAAAAAAAAAGTGTGAATAGGTTGGTGAAAAGGAGATTCATACCTTACATGCCCACTCAAAAGTGAGGAAGAAACTTGAAACCAATACTTCAGGAGTGTGTCCCTTAAGAAATGTTTTAGAATTCTCTTTTTCTTACCTACAAATTTTAAGTTTCAATTCACAGAGAATGGACTGACTTCTTTTAGTTCACATTTAAAAGACAAACCTGCGGGCTTTGAGTGATTGTGAATGACAGGTGGAAATCATAAATAATGTATTGTATAAATGCCAACACATTTGATCATAACTGCTATCAAATAAAATTTGTGAAATAATAAATATATAAATAATAGATTACTATTACTACTACCACTACTACCACTACTACTACTACTACTACTACTACTACTACTACTACTACCACTACTATGTTGCTTAAAACCTTCCTTTGATGTGAAACTGGAAATGGAACAATATTATACTCTTTAATTGTTACTATTGTTAATTGAAGGTATTTTTCTTCACACTATGCATACTTGATTCTTTCCCCATATTATTCCATAACACAGTCTTAAAATATTAAATATAACACTTACTGACAATATTAAAGCTTCATCTTTGAATATTGCATATAAGATTGGATAATCAAAAATTCTAGAACTGTAAACTCCAGGCGAGTCATGCAGTTTAACTCTATTGGATAACTAAACTTGGACTACATATTAATATATTTGGAGTTATATAAGAAAATTTGAGAAAGCATGGATTATTTATCTTCAGGGGACTTTTTTTTTTAAGCTTCTTTTGCTGCATGATTTATTCAACCTCTGATGATTTACTCACACAGATATAAAGAGATGAGGGGAGAGGGAAGGCACTGTAAGAGTTATTCTGCCTTTAATGATTTTCTTTTAAAAGTCTAGATTGTTGCCAGGCATGGTGGTGCATGCCTGTAAGTGGCAGCCTAGGAAGCTACGACAAGGACCAGGGATCACAGTTGGAGTCCTGCTCTGGGCAATGTAGACAGACCTAGTTACAAAACAATAACTGGGCATGGTGGTGCGCACCTGTATTCCCAGCTACCTGGGAAGCTGAGGTTGGGGATTGCTTGAATCCGTGGTACCACGGGCAACGTGAGCCTGCAGTCCTATAGTCCTATAGTGAGACCTAGTTTCAAAATAAAATGAAATAAAAAATAAAAATTTAGATTGTGTTTATTATTAGTTAGGAATTATCACTTCTGAAAAATTTGCACTATATTGTTTTTCAAGACTTACATTTCATGCTATTAGAAATGTTATTACACTAAAGTCACTACTTTAGAATATACTGTGTACCCCAGGAAGTTCCTGGTGGAATTAACTTTTGTTTTACATTTACTTTAGCCAGCAAAAGGAGCGTCTGCACACAGTATCAAATTGCATTATCTAAAATCAATTGCAGACCTAAAATCAGTTACAAAACCTTGTATGTTAAAAGTATATTACTATCAAGGCTAGGCTTTATTACAAAAAAACCACATAACCTGCAATTCACATTCTCATATGTGATTTTATAACACAATACTAAAGGGAAAAATCTTTTTAAAAAATCCATTTGTCATTTGATTTAATACATTTTTTTCTAAACTGACTTATATTTGTGGTGGCCATCTGAACTTTTTAAAAATATAGTTTTAAGTTATGAGATTGTTTAATTAATATATAAAGTAGTGAGCAGTGTGTTTATATGCTTACTAGTATTGACAATGAAAATCTAAGAACTCAATTCTGGTGTTCCCAAGGCTAGATTGTTTTTTAATAGTGCAATATTCCAGAGATAGCTTTTAAAATTAACAAAATGCAAAGACTCCAGAAAAGTTAATATAAAACAGCTCAATCCTGATGGGGTTGGCTGATATTCACAGAAATCAGGAAGAATAAGTCTATCTATAAGTATTCTTTCATAATAAATCTATAATGGAATTTCAATGAAACACACCATTATGAGACAATAATTCTTCTATAGCAGAGAGTTAAAATACGTTTGAATGTAATGGTAACACATTTATTAATTTAATCAATAAATGTATATTTTATAGGTTTAATTTTCTGGAAATATAACATGGCAGCATCTTTATTACTATTAAAGGAATTGGTTATGCCTTGGAGGCTTTTAAAGGCATCTACAATTGAGTTAGGGATAAGGTATTAAAATAAAATACTCTTTAAAGTGATTATAAGTAAAAAAAAGTACACATTGAGTCAACAATATTTTAAACTCCAAATTTACTAAAAATAAAAAACAATTGAGAAAATATGAATATTCTAGAAATAAAATATGTAGAGAAAAATGAGAATCTAGGGTCCTAATTTGTTATGTTGCATGTAATTTTCCTCTAAATGTACACATTCATATTTTAAAATGATCATTGTAAAGATCAGTACCACTGCCTACTTTATAATAAAATACCTATTAAGCCAACCAGCTCATTAAAATATATTTGCTCTATAATTGGTGAATCATATTTGAGTAGACTTCAATTATTAACTAAAAAACAAGTTATTCATGATTTGCTAAATGAACATGAAATTGAGATATATCCTAGAATTATTGTATGAATACTTCATTTCAAACCTTAAGTAGAGAAGAGGGATTCACAGCTTATCAAATGTTCATCTATGGAGACTTTGTAATAGGATATATCTGCAAATGAGTAATTGGATATAAATATTCTTAATAGGTTATCAAATATGCCTGGAAATGATAGTGATAAAAGCCTTAAAATGTTATTGATGAGAATATTTGATGACAAGTGTGAAAGGGGTAGAGTGGCTATTTGATTTTGCTAAAAAAAGAATAAAGAAAAAGAACTCAGGCAGAACTTCCAGGTATTTGACCAGTAGAAAGGCCATTAGTGTTTATGATTAAATTTCATCTTCAGAGACTCATTTTCTCTTTTCTAGAATAGAATAAACATCATCGCACTTACCACTTCTTTTAAGAATCAAAACTGTCCATTAGCAATCGACATTATTCAAACATAATTTTTTTTTTAATTTTGCTATCCCTTAGAATGTATGATCTGTAAACATTAAAGTCATATCAATGTCTAAGGAGAAACTGGACAGTTACACCCTTAAATACCTAAGTGAAATAACTCAAGTAGTCACTAAATTAAAACACCAACAGTACCAGGTGTCTAATTAATTCTGGTTAGCTGAATACGAGTTCATAGATGATGTTAGGGATTAAAAGTCTAACTTTCTGTCATATTCCATTTTGAAAGCAGTTGTAGTTGAATATTTTTATCTTGTTTTCAATTCATGTTTATCTTGTTTTCAATTCATATTTATCAGAGACCATCAATTCAATAATGTAACTGCTAAGAAACAAGACTCTTTAACTAAATGTTACTAAGGAGTCAGTACAGGGCAACTATTTTTGTTAAAAAAGACTATTCTCAGAGAAGTAGATTGTGCTCAAGGTAAATGTATTGTAAATAAGAACTAATGAGGATTATGGAGTGAATTATTTTAAAGTTTTTCTTTTACCTAACAATGGCAAAGCAAAAGAGATTATTTAAACTCACCAGACACCACGCTCTCACATATCAAGAATAGCTGGTGTTGCTATTTAAAAATAAAAAGTTTAGGTAACATTATGGCACATGTGGAAAGATAATTTTATTTAAAAAAAAAAACAACCATGAATAACAGTACATTTTTGTTTTCATAATAAGAGTTTTCAGCTTTTCAAAGTATTCTTATATCTTTTATCCTTTTATCCATAACATTATACAGTATGAGAAATGAGGAAAACAGTTGAAGCATGGTCAGGAAATCTTACATGAATGTCATAGAACTAGAACCAGATTAGAGGAAAGAATTCCTTTTCTAATTCATTCAACTTTTCACAACAATCTACTAAGAAGAGAAGGGATAAACTTTAAGATTATCACCAAAGCACTGCATTAATCATAAGTCATAATCATAACATTCAAACCCTTTTGGGATAGTTTTAAGATAACTGTGTGCCAATTTCTCATAGAAAAATGTGACACTTCTGTTTGTATCTTAACTCTTACTACTAAATTCAATTTTCTAAATTACTAAAGTACTAGACAGTTATTCTTGTCAGTAATTGTTTAGATATCTTGTGAACAACTCAAAATAACAGGAAGCATAGGAAACTGAAACAGAGCTTGGTAATGAAGTATCAAAGTTTTGAAGTTCTACTAGTTGTGTCCTTTGCACTTATAGAGAGAAACATGTAAAAACAGTATTCTGAGAAGAAATTCCACCTAAATTTTCATCTAAAGAACCACAGATTTAGGGATAAGGTTAATGGTAGAATTTTTTATATATGCATGGATTGATCACAGACACATGTACACACACACTTCTCAAAGATCCAGTGATTTCTTTCTTCTCAGGTATGATTTACTTAACTATAATACGCAAATCATTTTGCATGAGTTTAATAAAAGAACCTCATAAGAGAGGCAAGAATCAATGTCTATGGAGAAACTGGACAATAATCATCTATTATCTGATAAATGAATCACATATATGTTAGCATGTCTGTTTCAATTGGAAATTATCAATACAATGTAGATTCAAAAGTCTTTATCAACCACAAAATGGATATGTGCAGACCATATGTGTGCACCTATATGTGTGTGTGTGTGTGTTTATATACACACAAACCAAGAATATTATTTGCAATAAAATTCCAAGGGTAAAGTTCAAAGAATGGACTGGTTAAAATTCATTGAGAAATTACTTTCTCAGCAAAGTCAAACCTACCTTTTACATCAAAATCAGAAAAAAACACTCTAACTTTGTAATTTTATGACCCAAAGTTGCAAATGTCTTTCCTTTATCTTCAAGATATTATCAGGGAGAATTATGAGCAGAATAGTTATTGATTAGGGATCCACATCAATGTGCTTGAGTGCTAAAAATATTTTCAGAGGAAATCTTAATGACTAGAGCTTCTTAGAGAGAAAAAAGTGCTAGAAATGTGATCATTTTAGGACAGTGAACTATTAATATTTTGTTCTTTAAATGGAGACTCAGCATGTAAACAAAACAATATCAACAGTAATAAAACATTCGAAGTTGTTTTGTCACTTTGAATATTTTCTGTGGTCATGGAAGAAATCTTTTGGCTGCTAAAATTATGCATCTACAAAGCCTGAAACTTAAACAAGACTTGCATTTTGTTTAAATTTTGTTCCAGTAATTTTCTGTTTATATTTCAGTTTCCAACTGGCTTCCTAAATTCAAAGATTTACATATTGAGGTCATATATCATATTTCCTTTAGAAAGCTCTTTTCTCATCCTATTTGATAGTTCAGCCAATTTACCCAACCCCCATATTATGGATTTTTTTTTTAAATTGGGAAAACAGCATGCAAATAGGCACACATACTTCATTCATAGTTGGGAGTAAATTGCTAACTCAAGTTATCCTGAATAATTCTCAATCTGTCCTTTAAACAGTCAAGGCTGTGACCTTAATATAAAGCCATATTTTAAGACAACTGTACAACTATTTATCCTACATTTCTTCAGGGTTATGTCTCCTTTCTTCTAACTCAATACTATCCTTTCTTCTCATCTCAGCTATTTTTATGATTTTTGTCACATTGCTATATCTAGATGACTACATGTTAAAAGAATGCATGATAACCATTTGCAAGGATTAAAACAGTTAGTGCATATGAATATCGTGAAGTTATGTATCATAGCAGAACCATATGAAAACAAGCACACTCCATCACTTAAAACAGGGAAAAACTATCACAGGATGGGTCCCAGCCGGGTGGGACCCATCTAAGACTGCCAATAAAATGTAGACATTCAGTCCTTACCTGCTTAACTGCATGGTGACAAACAGATCTAAACAGCAGGGAGAAAACTCCCCCCCCTCCCAAAATCTGAATCATTTGTCTTTGAAGCCGCTCTGACAGTTTTAGACTCTGATTCCTTCTTCCTTGCTAACGTGCATCTGACTGGCTAGGATATTTGTCAGCAACAGTAGGGCTATTTTGCAACCTTAGTCACCTCTTCCTCTTTCCAAATCGCCGGTAGGCATCTCACACAGCTGGAAACATTCATCGTCTCTTCGGAGGCAGAACCTGCCCTGTGTTTCCAAGACGCATTCCCATGAGAAAGAGGTCCCTGATCTATAGGGCTGGTCACGTTCACGACCTGGTGCAAAGTAAAATGATCTCTGGTTCAACTCTTGGGGACGAGGACAGCCGTCAGAGACTTAAACTCTCTGCCTCTGCTTGGCTGCAGAATCAGCAGCCACCAGCTGCCAAGAAGCGCCACCCCTTCTGGGGTGGACCGCGGAGCGGAGCGCTCGCGGTCCAGATCCTCCCCTTCCCACCCCACCTCCAGAAAAGGGAAGCCAAAAAACGAGAGCCCTACTGGAAAGTGGCTAAAGGGCTCGGAATCTTTACTCTTTGCTTGAGACTTCAACCTCCCACTCCCGTTGAAATGCAACTCCCCCCCTGCCCTCCAAGTTGAAATGCAACTTCCCCCTACCCTCACCCCTACCCCCACCCCGCGCCCCTACCCCGGCGCCCCGGGGGTTCTTGAGAGTTATGAAGGGAGGAAAGAAGCCACAGTCAACCACGTTTTAACAAGGCGCCTGAGAAGTCAGGATGCAAATCTGAGCACCGTTAAACAGCTGGAGGAAGACAGGAACGACGGTTTTATTAAACCGGCAAGCAGAAGAAGCTAGCGTTAATCTGGGGTAGAGCTCATTAAAAATAGGTGACAGACAGCAGATAGATGATGCAGACGCACAAGGGCGTGGGTAAGATGTTAGAGGTCTCTCAAGTCCGTCTTCTAGCCAAGGAAAAGCCGTTCTGCTCCAGTTCGAGTAGTGGGAAGGTTGGGGGAGGTGAGGGTGGCGCCTGGAAAGGGAGCCCTCACCGGAGCTGAAACCCCCCGGCGCGCCCGGCTCTCAGGGCTGCAGACGCCCACCCAGCAGACATTCGCCGCAGGGCTGAGTGCGGAGCCTTAGCCCGTGGGTCCGAGGGGGGCACCCCGCGCCCACCCGCGTGGGTCCTCCCCACCCCCGCACCAACCTAGGGTCAGCGGGTCCACCGGACACCCGGCTCTCGGCGTCGTTGCGCCCAGGTGGCTGAGGCGTTGCCAGGAGCTGCGGAGAAATCTCCAGGCACACTCGCCTGTTGCTGGCCCTCTGCTGAAGCCTCCTCTGCTCCACGGGCGCCGACACCACGCACAATCGCCCTCACCTGCCCCAGGGCCAGATGATCAGCCACCGCAACTCACTTACCGAAAGAATGTGCGCCGGTGCCTCAACTGGAGTACACCAGGGTCAGAAGCAAAGCTCTGACTGCGCCGAAAGTTGGGACCCCCCCCCCCCCTCCCTGCGCAACAGCAGCAGTCCTCCAAAGAGGATGTTTGAATTGGTGGATTACGCTCAGCCCTGGTTTCTTCCCTTGAAGTCACGGAAGCTGATGGCACTTGTCAGGCAGGACCACCCGCCCGGTAAGGAGAGCAGGTTAGAAACTAGTGACGGGTGAAGAGCGTCAACTGCTCCGGACCCCAGTCGGCCGGGTTCTCGGTGGGAACCAAGAGGGAAAAGCCCTTGACTCCTGAGACTGGGGGATGGGGTGACGCTGCAGCGGGAGCACTTTCTTGTCTAGAAGCTAAAAGGGCTTTTGAATTAAAAAAAACATTACTTGGGTTGTCGTGTCAGCCATCAATGACGATTGAAATAGTTCTTCCGAGAAATTAGAAGGGAAAAAAAGACGAAGAGAGGAAAGAAAGAAGAAAAGCTTGAACAATAGAGTCTCACCTACATCTATCTCCCCAAAGGGAAATGTGGAAACCAGGAACTTGTTCTTAATGGGATCCGCGGTTGGAGGGGGGGGTGAGAACCGTGGGGGGGGGGGGTCTTAGGAAGAACACACCAACTCCCAACTGCATCAGAGATTACTGATACATGCAGATCTGGCATTAAATGAATACTGTGTCCTTGTCAATATGTAAAGTAAAAGCAAAGATTTAAATGTTTCTGGACACATCTATACTTAAAGGGGAAGTGTAGCCATAACTGTCAGTTAAGCCCATAAAATGCCCATAAAAGCAAAATAAATAAATAAATAAATAAATAAATAAAACTCTGGTGTATTAATATGGTTATTAAAAATTATGTCTGAGGCCTGGAAGAGTGTGAAGAGTGTGACAATTAATTTTTTTCATATAAAGTCTGTCCATGAATTTAAATTTCTTAGAATCAACATCATCAGTGCTTTTTTCTAACAGCGTTCTTCCTCTGAAATGAGCACTCAGTGGCCAATTAACTGTTCATAAGCTAAATTCACAAAGCAGAAATGCACTACTCCCAGTAACTATGATACCTGAATGGAAATGTCATGTCCAAAATAATGAGTTCATGTGTGATTTGGGATGTTGTAAGAATAAAAATGTGCACTTAAAACTCAACACTCCTTTTCTTACCTTACAGTGGCTTTTAGTGCTTCCTGTCCTGGTGAACCTATCAAAATGCACTTTGCAAAAGTCCTCCCCTTGGTCATGCAATTGCTCCCAATGAATATACACTGACCTGAGCGACCTTCTGAAGATCAGGGGCTAGTGAACTTTCCCACACCCTGCCATGGTCAGAAGGTCCCTTTGAATCTCAGTCCTAGGTAAACATGTAAAATTTAACCTTTCAAATGGCACATAAATATGTGGCAAAAGCAATTGTAAGAGGGTGTTGGGGTGGTTAATGTTCCCAATAATCTGTAATATAAATGAGGACAGAAATAATAATGAAAAAAAAAAGGCGAAGGGGGTAATTCATTACAAGGGCAATATCTTAGCAGCATACTTGCAACTGACATGATAGTTCATACATACGGCCATCTCATAGATCTTGGAGTTCTGAAAGTAAAACAGATGTAAACACGGAGATGCCTTTTAAAAAGCAACATTTATTAAAAATATCACTGATAAGTTTCTAATAACAAATAAAGAGGATAACTTACCAGAGGTAATTTCAGGACGCAAGATGACTATGAGAAAAATACATCCAGGATTCAATGAGATATTCCATGATCTTCCAAACCAAGGTAAAGTGATGAGCTGCAGGGTGCTGGAACTTTGAAATAATCAGCAGTTCCTGGTGGCATGTAACCAATTCAAACCTAGTTAGCTGGAGAGCCACGAACCTCCAAATAAGGGAAGCAAAATGTGAAAGGTGTTTTTCTTTTTCTTTTCTTCTTCTTTTTCTTTTTAATTGGGGGCTGGGGGTTAGGATGAGGGCTTATTTGATACAACCCTTAGATTCTTAGGCAGACAGTGAAAATTTACCGTCTCGTACCTCCTCATATAGCAGGGGGTAAATAGAAGCTACGGTAACCGGGAGGAGGTAGAGTACAGATAAATCTGGAATGAGAAGTAAAGGGATGTGGTGAAGACAAGGAGATGATGAGAGAGAATCTAGTGAGCAAGACTATGTAGTCATCCTGATATAAGGGAGCAGCGCAAATGATTTAGGCTGCTGGGAAGGATCCAATAAGAATTCGAGAGGGCACCGCTTCGGAAGTCCTGCGTTGATCTTCCCACTCTCAGTTCTTTAAGTTACCTGCGTTGGGACCATTATTGTTAGGATTAAAAGTATTCCATCAGTGCATTTCACCAGGATTTTCCTGAATCCTCTTACTGGCAGCCACTGGGGGAGGCGAAGTGAGGCAGCCCAAATCAACCACTGGTCACTTTTAGAATGACCAAATCACCAGCAATTTTTTAAAGGGGGATTGGGAGTAGGGGAGGAAGCGAAGGTCTTGAAGATGCGGCTGAGGCCCAGTTCGCCCAGCACTTTGGGGGGCGCTGTGCCAAGAGGCTTAAACCAGGGTCAGGGAACCGTGGTTACCAGCGGCGGCGGCGGCGGCGGCGGGAGCCCTCTCAGATCCCGCTTTCCCTGTGAATCCTGCAGCCTGCCACTCCCGGCAACTGACTTACATCCGCATCTCAGCTTCAAAAGCCTGGTTGTATAAGCCAGAGCTTTGGAGAGTCTGATCACTGTCCCTGGGGGCGCAGGTAGCAGGCTGAGAGGCACCCACGTCCCTGCTGCTGCCTGCACAGTGACAGAGGGACAGTGCATCAGGAATGGCTTTGCAGCCGAAGGCATTATCTTGCCATTTTCCTGCCCCGATACCGCAACAAACGATCGCCAGATCGATCGGGTAAGATTAGCCTTATTCCTTCTCCCATTTCCTCTCCATGACCTCCCAAGTTCTTTGTCTGTCTGTCTGCGTGTGTCTGTCTCTCTCTCTTTCTCTCTCTCTCGGAACTTCCCTTTCCTCTTCAAAATCAACTTCCCTAGGGAATTGCTTGTGTGCATTCCCTTTGGAGATGACTTACATTTGAGCAGTGAAATCAATCCCCCTTCTTCATCCCGGGTACTCCCCTAAGAGAAGGTCCCTCCCTCCCCTGCGAGGTCACTCTCGGAGCTAGGATCTGAATGAAGAGCGCTCTGGGAGTCTTTTGCCCTCTGATCCGTCTTCCTCTGGGCCCTGAAGCATAAGAATTGCATGCCTTTCTCTTTTTTAGAAATAGGGAGGGAAGGCAGAATGGAAATTGATTTTTTTTTTCTCCAGAGATTGAGGCACCGAGTGATAGAGGAAATACTCGTTTGCCCTGGATAAAAATGTTCTTGGTAAGTAATCTTATTTTCTGCGGAGGAAAAGGAAGCACTACCCCTTCCCCCACTCCATTCATTTATTTGCTCTCTGTATGTAAATCACGAGCTAGGTCAGTGGAAATTTTCTTTTCCTCCTTAGGAAAAGAGTAGCACTAAGGGTGAATTGGAAGTAGGGGACTTTAAGAAGACAAATGTGAAGACTAAAATCCTTCATTCTCTACCTCTGAAACCAAAACGCAGGCAGAGCAGATTTCTATATGCCTGCTGACCGGATAGTTAAATACCTTCTTTATTTCTTCTAAACTCTGAAAATAAAGAAAATAGCTTCTGCTAGAGCCAATGTCTATAGTTTTTCTTCACCTTCTCCATATTCTAAAATATGTTTTCAGTTCCGGCATAAAAGATGTGTATTTTTCACATTTTACTAAGTAATTCAAACAAATAGAAACCTCTTACTAACAGATGCATCTTGATTCCAGTAATTGTACTGCATGCAAACTAGGAGCATCCAAGGAGTTATTTGCTTCGGTGATGACACCTATACATTTGTAAAGCTTTCTGATTTTCATGAGTCTCTAGCACCCCCAGCCTGTACATGCTCATTATGTGAAGAGTGGGTGGGTGTAAGGTGGGAAGAAGCCAAACAGCTCTTGATTGTGCTTACATCATATGCCACTAAGTGTACAGAATAACAAATTTGCAAATCATGTGAACTTGGTTTTCAAGCATAAGATGATTATCTAGGAAGGAAAAATTAAAGACTTGCTCTAAACAAATTGATTGCAATTTTGAATTGAAGAATATATTCTGTTGGTAAAGTATTCTTTTTAAGTTTTTGTTGCCAATTTATCCACTGTAATCCCCTGATCTCTAAATTTTGATGACAAACAGTGAGTTAATCAGCACATAATGTATTCCTGGAAAAAACAAGATGACCTTAACTTCATCTGAAATAAATGATAGTAAAATTCCATGGTAAGAATAAACTCATTTCTGATGATCAGTTTTCCATATCATCATAAAATTCCAGAGAGAGATATCAAGTGGTGTATTTACAAGAACAAGGCAAACTCTGCCTGAACTCAAGTATCTATTAGTCTTTATTACTATCAAAATTGACATTAAAAAAGAATTCAGTAGGGACATGTCTGTGTAACTTTTTTCTTTTTCTCCTTAGACTGCATTCCAGTCTGAAATGATGTCCGAGAGCAGTTTCATTTTTTTTCAAGCAACTCTTAAATCACCTTTTTTATACCAAAATGATGTCTCTGTTTTACAGAGACTGGGAAATGCTGTTATGGAAAGCTGAGTTCCACAGAAGAGGATGATATCCTGAATTATGTTCATTAGACACACAACCAGAGCAGTTGTGATATATCAAATTCATGGTTATCATGTTGGACCCTAAGCCTATCTAATTTGCTATTCAAACAAATACAGTTTTGTTTTGTTTTTTTACTGAGGACTCCACTTAAATTGGAAAATATAATATTAAAATTTCTATTTTTATCTGAAATAAATGTAAGTTGGTATTCTTTTTAATATCTGGGGGTAAGGGAGAAGGCCAACGTAAAACTATTAATTTTGTGATCCACAGTTCCATACCTTTAAATAGTATGCATAAAATTTTAAGTTTATTAAACTATTTTTTATTTAAGCATCATACTAAATCTGATGTTTTACATTTAATCAGTCCCCAAATAGAACCATAAGCTTCATATCTTCGACTTGACTTTGATTTAAGTACAAATTTGGTTTAAAACCAAACCACTCTAAACAGTGGGTCCATTTTAATTTCTTTTCAGCATATCTTTCCTGTAAGTTGCATTACATATCTGCAGTTGGTGTTTAGCACATTTTATACCAGTACGATGTTTTGTTTGTTATTATTACTCTCTCTTTTTAGCATATAGGTAGGTACCACCTAGTTATAACCTATCAATCCATTAGAATGTCTAAATTAAAAACAATGTTTCAAATATCTGTACAAAGAAATAGTGAAGACATTTACTTGTGAAGCAAAATATCAGTATACTTTAAATTTTAATCTTACATGAAAATTATAACAATGGGTTATATTAAAACAAATACATTCTGCCCCTTGCACATAACATACGTATTTAAACATATATAATTGTACTCACTTAAATATTCAGATTTACTTATTTTAGTTTTTTTTGCTAAGTATTCATTTTGGTTGTAGAGTTCTTTTTGAAAGTGTCTAAATACCCCAGCATGCAAGCGTCTTCATGTCTTGCTCCATATCAACACGCTGCTTAATATACGACTCAACATATTCAAATCTCAAAAAATGCACTGGAATTTAAAGGGACTTTAAGGATCATTTAGTCTAAATCCTCATTATGATAAAGGCATTGGAAACTAGAGAAGAAGTTAAGTGATTAGTGTAATTATACATTAACTAGTAACCCAAAGAACTTTAAATGTAGTTTTCCAAACTTCATTATGGCTTATTTTAAATAGCTAAATTCTTTTACTAGCTACTAAAATGACTATTGTTTGATGTTGACATCAAAAATGAAAGGATTACCAAAATGCATAGATTGCAGTCTTTTTGAAGATTGTTTTGTCAATAATTAATTTTCTTTGTTATAGAAAGTTTTTATTTCCCAGCTATTTTATTGACCTCCGTCTCTTCCTTCCTCCTCCCCACACGCCACCCAAACAGGACTGAGGAACATTTCATGAAGTAATTTTACTTCCTTGGGAAAGATTTTTTTTTTTTTTTTGGTACATATATCAACCCACATTTTGGGCTGATCTCTAAACTATGTGTTACCATCCTGTTACAAATTTAAACTGTAGAAGACTCCAATTACCTGCAATACTATATCCATTATGTTACCTTTCCCTTCTTTGTAAAATCTCTACCAATACAGGAAATTGTTTTGTACCAAGAAGAAAGTCATTATGAAAAGTAAGATGTTTATTATACCCTGATTTTCATCTAAACCACACACATACATGTGCGTACATGCACACACACACACACATACAGTATAAAAATAGAGATAAAAAATGCACTACTAACATGAAAAGACTATGACAAAAAATCATGTTCCATTATAAAAAGACTATTGGTATTAAGGTACTAGTAGTTATAATTGTGCATATATAATTCAGAATTGGAGGATCACGCCTTTCAGGTATATGTTACTACCCCACAATCATCACTGAGTCACACTAAGTCTTTTGCCATAGTTCATTGCCCTCACTCCACTGAAAAATGTTTTTTTTGTTAAAAAAAGTTATAACACTTCAGCCATTTAGAAGAGTTTAATTTTCTGTAATAGTTGAAATCATGTCAATTTTCTTCATTGTTTCATGTACATCATCCATTGAATATTAATTGTAAGATATTTGTTTCAGAAATGACAAACTTATAGGACAAATAACAACATGGAAAATCCACTGGCAGTCAATATACTTCATTCCTGGAATGAGCACGACAAGAATAAATTCCACATATTTTTTATGTCTACTGAAAGTTAAATTTCTAAATTAAGTTAAAAGTTGGTATGATATGAAATATTACAAAAGATGAGACACATATAAGGAATAAATTACAAGTTGCTATCTGTTTTTTATGGTCAAAAATTAAATACAGACAGTCAAAACCAAGTCTTGATGAATAAAAATGTCTAATAGTTAAAGGCATATGTACATTTGCAGACTTTTTAAAATAACCTACTATGGTCCTATTTCTTTAACAGATTATGTTAGCATGCATTATGAAATAAAATAAAACACATCTCACATGTGAAATAAAAGTCTCAATAAAGCTAATGAATTTCTCAAAAGCCACCAGCTAGGAGAAAATGCAAAATTGCAAATGACTTTCGAGGCATCTGGAGGGTGGGTGGATTTCCACTACATCATGACATCTCATATAAAATACTGGGACTATAGAGCATTCTGGAAGTGATGTGACAGAGCCTGACTTAACTGACCTAAAACCTGTATAAAAGACTGGACTCAGGGGACAGAGATGGTGCAGTCTCCATGTTCTGATGGGACTGCTTAGGCGATAGATCAGGCTGAAGGTGGACCCTAGCGTAAGCTAGTTAATAAATCCTTTCTTGTTCTTGCATCATGTGTGAGTGAAGGGTATTTATTCCAAAACCTGTGATGCAGATTTAACAGAAGCATCCATTAGGTATGATCTACCTTTATGTATTTTTGCCTATGCCAGAACACATATGACCTACTCTCAGTTCCATTAAGGAAAACCATGATGTGTTTTTTCAAATTTATTCTCTGTTCTTTCAACTTCAGTCTCCACTGTCTTAAATGGGATAGCCCATAGAAAATATATTAAATATTTATTTAATGGATGAACTTAAACACTTAATTTTTTCCTCTTTAACATTCTTACAAATAATCACAATTTTAGTTGCTTCCCATTATTTAAAAATAATGTTACTAAATCACATTTTTCAGAAATATTAAAATATTTTCAAACAACATCATATACTTAACCTAGTGAGCAGTATTAATTACTACTAATGAGGATTTATGTTTTTATAAATATCTGGATATTCATCCACCATACTAATTTAATTCTCTCATCATGCTATGAAATAAGGCATTTTGTTTATTTGAAAATGAAAAAAATGAGGTGTGAGGAAATTATAGAACCATTATTCATTACTAAAAGAAAGAATTAAGTTCTTTTTTATTCACCATATTGTAGTTCTTAGCTTGTTAAAAGGAAGAAGAAATAGAGTTGAAATATCAAATTATTTTTAATTTCATTAACAATTTATTTCTGTAAATGTAAATTTTTCATCTGCTAACTTTTGCAGATAAAATTTATTAGTAAAAGAGCGAAATATTTCTAATATGAGCTGAATAAAAAGCTATCAGTTTATATAAAATATTTCTATTCAGAGTTCTGAGAATTAAGATATTTTACACCAACAAAAAGGATTGTTGTTAAAATCTATTTATGATTATAATGACCAAAATGTGGCTTTTTTGTTTTGTTTTGAGACTAAGTCTCGCTACTTTTGCCCATGGAACTGCAGGCTCTCGTTGCCCGGGGTACCACAGACTCAATCAATCCCCAACCTCAGCTTCCCACGTAGCTGGGATTACAGACGTGCACCACCACGCCCAGCTATTTTTTTAAAAGTAGGCCTCGCTACGGGTCCCAGGTGGGACTCGAACCGTGATTCCTAGGCTATTTTTTTAAAAGTAGGCCTCGCTACGGGCCCCAGGCGGGACTCGAACCGTGATTCCTAGGCCCGGCTCTTCATAGACTGAAGCTTACAGGCACGAGCCACCGTACCCACCCTCAAAATGTGTTCATTTTTTAGTTTAGTAGTAATTATATCTAGTCATAAATTATGAGTTGATGTGTAAATACCTGCAAATTTTTGAACTGGCTTACAAAAATATAAATTTGAGCAAACTCAAAGCTTTATTTAGGTTGTTACCCACTTGTTAAGAGAGTAATATCTCCTAAAATGTCCACATCTAATTCCCAAATGTGACAAGCTTACCTATATGTCACAAGGGACTTTGCTAATTTCACAAAGTTAAAGAGTATGAGCTACAAGGTTTAACCAAGACCAGGGAGTACACCTGATGAAATCAAACACAAGTTTACAGGAGACATTAGAAGGTTAAGACAGAAGAAATGGAATGACTGAAACTGATGTTGTGACTGGGAAACCTGAACAAAGAGTATCTGTGCTTTTATGAAAGTGGAAGTTAGAAAGATGCAGATTTGAAGACCTGCTAACCCATTATAGACTTCTGATCTTCATATTATAAGGATTTTGTGTGGTATTGAGCCCATACATTTTTCAAAATTATGACAGCAGCAAAAGGAAACCAAGAAAGTTCATCATGCAAAATTCAAAGAGGACTATGGTCATTTTGTTGTGGGAATTGCTGTGGTGAGCACACCTGAAATCCTATATTGTGAAAAAAGCAAACAAGGTTATTTATAAATAAGCAAATATACAAGCAAAAATAAATGAACAAACAAACAAACAAACCCCCCAAAATAGTACATTGTTTCCTTTGTAGAAACTTTGAGATTTAACAGAAAACTCATTCCTCATATTCACTCCATTCCTCCTCCATACTGAACAAAACCATCATCTTTTGTCAAGATTAAAATTGGTTCTATCAGGATACAAATTGATTCTCCCAACCTGGTGACAGAATCAGCATGGGGAGGAGTCCGCATGGGGAGGAAGAGATGGTACTAGTTCACTGGAATCAGCATGGGGAGGAAGAGATAGTACTGGTTCCTAGCAGTAAACTAGAAATTTAAGGATTTTAAAGTATCACAGAGCATTACTTATTTGGAATGTACTGCTGTGCATAGAGTTTAGACATTAATATCCAATAATGATAATGCTTATTTAGAACAATTCTTGATACAGATGTACAAGACACAGAAGGTACAGAATTATCATTAACTTTGAAGATTAAATGCAAAATGCATGATATGGATATAAGACACTAAGCGCAGTAGGAGTTGGTAGGGAAATGAATGGAAATTTGCAAAATGTGAAGAAAAAAAAAAGATCTAAAATGAGAGAGAATGACTGACAAGGAACATTTTATTTCCAAGAAGACTGATGTGAAGGAACTTGATTGTTTTCTTCTTATGTTTGCATAGTATTGTAATCAAGAAAAGAAACCAAACATGTACTTAATTAGGATGCATCATTAATTTTACTGTTTCATGAACTCTTAAGGTCTTTCACCCTTTTAATGGAAGTAAAAAGAAACTAAGCTACTTGATTGTCAATTCTCTTGGTATCTCTAAATTTCTCTAATGCCTGCATTTCTTATTCTGAAGAAATGCATGTCTTGTAGGAGGATGAAAAACAATTCTTCATGTCGATCATGAAGTTTTGCCTCTGATAAGAAAATAGGAATTGACAGATAGAAACAATTTTAAAAATACGACTTAAAATGAATTTATTTCATATTTATGGCAGTAGACTTAGTCTAAAAGTCAATTCAACAATTATTGACCATCTATTAAGCAATCATTTACTGATAACCTTATATAAAATAAGAAAAGTTCTACATTTTTAAGGATATAAAAATAAATAAGACACTATTTCCAGGTAGAAGAATAAAGATAACATTGATATATAAATATAAAGGTTTTTCTTTTACTTCACCTAACACTACGTTCATATTTTCAATAATTCTATATCAAAAATAAATAAATTTACTGATTGCCAACTATAGATTCAACTTTTCTTAGAGGAACGTGCTGAATAAGACAAGCAAAATCATGGACCTCCAATCTCTTTTAATATTAATACAGTCATAACAACAAAAGGACATAAAAACAGAGTTGAATAAATTCTGCCATCCCTAGTCTGGGCTAACTTATCTTTGGCAATACAATATTTATATAACATACCAACTTTCAGAAGATTTTTTTGTTAGTTTTTCTTTTTTTCTTTTTTTTTGTTAGTTAATTCTTGCACTTCTTGGTAGGAGGAATTTTCTTAATATTTTAGATGTGAAAATTTCAGTAGGATGACTGAAATTTTTGGTATTGTTTAAAGTTGTGACAGAAAACTCCACCATTTTTGTTGTTGTTCAACTGAAAATTTAATATTGCACTCATGCACAGATCAGTTGAGTCAACAGGATCCGTGAGCTGATTCAGAAACCCAGTTGTAGTCCATTTCATGATTCAAAGTTCCACAAAGTCTTTAGGTGTCCTCTATTTATTGGGTAAATATAGGAAAAAGAAAGCATGAAGGATCACAAAGAAAATTTTTTCAAGTCAGATCTAGAAGTGACCAGAATTGTTATCAATCATACTGCACTGAATAGAACACATTCTCACCATCACATCTAGCTGCCTAAAGATAAAGACAGGCCACAAACTAGGAGAAGAAATTGCAACATGCAAGGTTGTTAAGGGTTAGATTCTAAAATGAAAAAAAGAATTCTTAAAATTCAACAATAAAGAAACAATCTACTAAATGGGTAAAATCTGACTAGAGAACTCACCAGAGAAAATATACAGATGTTAAGTAAGCATATGAAAATATACTCACCATTTGATGTCACTGGATTATTTGTAAATTAAATGTAAGACAAAAGCAAAAACAAACAAAAACCAGTAAAATACCATCACTACACCTATGGAAACAGCTAAAATTAAAAAAAAAATGCAAAAACCAACAAGAGTAAATTGTTAAAGAATGTAGAGCATCATGAATGTCATTCATTGATCCAGGGGATGCAAAATAGTAGCCATTTCCAAAGAGAGCTTGATGGGTTCTTCTAAAATTAAGCAGTCATAAAGCCCATCAACTCCACTCCTTGATATTTATCTAAATTCATTTTTCATGAGTTGAAAATTTATGCCCACAGAGATATCTGCAACTTTGTTCTTAATTGCCCTGAATGAAAAGCAATTAAAATGTCTTTCAAAATGTCAAAGGATAAACAAACTATGGAATATTCAGTTTTTATACAATTCATATATATATATAACTCATTATATATATAAATATTTGTATATGTAGTTCATAATATTAAAATAGTTCTAAACCACACACACACACACACACACACACACACAATCACAGGAAGGAGTCTTAAGTGCATAGTGCTAGGTGAATTAAGTCAATTTGAAAAGGTTGCATAATGTGTGATTCAACTACATGACATTCTGCAAAAGGTAAAAGTATAGAGACTGTAAAAAGATTAGTGACTAAACAGTGATTGAATTTGCTAGGGATGAGCGAGGAAAAGGTGGAATGATTAGGCAAAGTACAGGAAATGTTGAAACAGTGGTCAATATTTGGTCTGTAGTTCTTTGACTAATCAGCATCATTTTTTTTTATGTTACTCCGAGTCTATATTTGCTTCTGGGATAAAGCAATCACCGATCTTCCACCATCTGTATCTTATTGCTGAAAGCCACTTTTCTATTATCTTAGTTTTGAATAATGATATTGAAATTATTTCTTCATGTTTCCATCTATGCTAAATCTTTTGGAGAATGCATATATTTTTCAAGATATCAGATATCATTTGTCTAAAGATTATTCCTTTTCCCTGGACTTTCCATACTCCATTTGAGTCACTATCTAAAAATTCACTTGGAAGTAAAATAACCACACTAATTTTAGCATGCCCAAAATGGAAAGAGTTCTCTTCCAAAGTTCAGGAGAAAAGTAGAGCAGAGATCTCCCACTTGTGAAGTTTCAGATGATCTCTATTCATATGTATCATCCATCTGGCTCTCTTCTTCCTCTCCTTCTAATTCTCTGTCATGGCCAAGAGGACCATTCTTAATTCTCTATGAGAAAGAAAATTGCCTTAATGTCTAATGTACTGGACATTAAAGTAAAACTTGTCTAGATTAAGTTTTAAGTAGAGCCAAAAGATTCAGCTGTGAATCCATACAGATCAGGTTCTCAAAGGAAATTCATTTTAATATTCACTTTCCTTAATGTTCAACTATTGCTAACAAAACCCCCTTGGTTTCATACCAGATAGCCATTTATGAAGGAAGAAATGCATTCAGCACTTTAATTGACTTTGTTTCCCCTCTAGTGAGAGAAACCAGCAAATGACTCCAGAATAAGGTTATCCAAACTTTACCACTCTGCATTAGACTAAAAATGAACTTATAAAATAAAATGTTTATAAGAACAGAAACAGAGTATTGCATTTATATCCATCCATTTATTTTTTCTTTTATTTCAATGCAAAAGTATTTTTTTTGCTCATCTCTGTGACACGTTCTAGTGTACTAATAATATGTGATAGCATATGCTAAATAATTGTCTCAAGACAATATCTGCCCTCCAAGAAAACAGGTGCATCTGTTCTCAATTCTTTTTAGAACATTGATTTTTCCCACCAACATCTCTATGCTAAATAAAACAACATTGATGCAAACAAGGATTGTCTTTTATTACTTTGTAAATCAAGTCTCAAGAAGGTTTTTGAATTGCAGCATCTAGGTCACACTGGCTACATGGAAGTTCAAAAAGAAAATAAGTTTGAAATTGAAATTCTGTAAAGGTTTGACTACCATAAAGCTCACACTTCAGCTTAAATGAACCACTGTGGTTTCCATTGCCTGTTTATTGGAAACTTCTCTGTAGATAACTGCATTATGTAGACTAACAGATCAGATTTCTCTTCTTAGATCCTAACTATCACAAAATTCCCAATCAATACATTCAAAACATGACGCCATCGTTTTATTTAACCCTAGTCTTTTCCTAGTATTTCCAGTCTCAGCGAGTGTACCACCATTCATACAACTGGATATGGCACTCTTGAATGCATTCTGATTCTTCCTCCATACTCAATCACCAACCAGTATTCACAACACAGTAAATAACACTATTCTGATCAATTATTTCTGTATCATGATGACCCTACCTAACCTATCATTATTTTTCATTTGCATTCTGAGACTAACCACATCTAATATGAATTTTGTATAAAATAATCAGATTTATATTCCCAAAACTCCTATCATCTAGCTAAGCCACTTAACACTCAGAGTGGTTTCCACATTCTTAAAAATCAGTTCACAAATCCACATATTCTGACCCCAGTCAAGTTTTCCAGCTTCAGGTTGAACAAAAATCTCTAGCATTTCAATCAAGATACATGTTGCTTCACTTTTTCCTACTTGTCATGCTCCGACATGCTTCAGGGCCCACATGCCCCACTTGCTATTTGTCTTCCTGAAACAAGATTCCTTTTAATCTATACTTGCATGACTTCTATTTCACTATTCTATCAAAATGAGTACTATTATCTAGCAGTACTTTGATATTTTTGAATAAGCAAAATCCCTTCTGGAGGCTTAACTTTTGTAGTCACAGTAATCATGCTGCCTATAGTAATCACTCACTAATTTTTATCTAAAAAAGAAAGTTATGTTTTTAACTCAGTGTCACCCTGCAATTGAGTTAGCTGCTCTAAACATTTATACTCTATATTAATGATCAGTATGCCATGGTAAAACACACCTGACCAGATAATCTTTATGATTTTCCTTACTTTTATTAAAGCTTCTTACTATGAAATAAACTTACTTATCAAATGTTTATAAATATTAGGAAGAAAAGGAATAAGACACAATATAATATCACTGGTTTGACAATATAATTAACCAACTAACCAAAAATAAGAACACAATACCTCTTTTATTTTCAAAAAAAAATATGACAAGCTTATTTTTGAATCTGACTGTGAGGATGAGAGGAGTCCACAAATAAGAACAAATGGTCAAGTGCACCAATGCCAATCTATTGACTGAGTGGCTAAAGGGAAAACTTTAAAGAAAAACAGAACAGGTGTGCCTTATACATACTCAACTATTTAACAAGGCATGACATCATATTCCAGGAATGGGTGCAAGAAGACTAAACACTTTCCAACTATGATTAGAAATATATCAAAGATGCTGGTTATTGCCACATTAATTCTGTATTGCACTGCAGGAGCTACCCAGGGCAATTAAATAAGAAAGAGTACTATGAAATCTAGATTAGGAAAGAAGAAAAGCACTCTATGATCATTTGTATTAAAAAAACAAAACAAAACAAAACAAAACAAAACACCTAAGCAATCCATGAAAGACACTTTGAAAATAATAAACTGGTTCAGCATGTTTGTTGGTTAGGACATCAATATTGAGGATACAAAAATCAATTTTATTTCTATATACTAAAAATAACCTGAAATGAAGGTAAGAAAAATATTTCAATTATAATACCATCAAAAAGAATAAAATACTTAGGATTAAATTTAACAAAAGAAGTGAAAAACATAAATAACCAAAGTTGAAATAATAGTAAAACACAGTAAAATCAGAAATAGTAAGACTTAAATTTGGTGAAAATATACTGGTTACCAAAGTAAACAGTGGAAAGGAGGGGTAAGCTACAGTTCAGACTTTGACTTGAGAATTTTAGTAGAGAGGAAATTAATCATGTGAACGTACGATGGTGTGAACATGTGCTCCAAAATTAAAGCTATGTAATCTTTGTAAACAAAATTATAGTTGTATAAATGATAATTTAATAAAATATGGTAAAGATATAAGTTAAATACTTTAACTGGAACTGTAAATACTAAAACTGTAACTTCAAGACAATGACAAATACTGGATGATTTCACTCATATGTGGAAAATGGAGAAGCTAAACAAAGGGAAAAATAATCAAAACCAAATAAATTTTAGAAATCTGATTGTAGGGATGGACCCACCAAAACAGTAGAGTGGGGTTAAGGGAGAATGAAGAGAGAGGGGTCCCAGTGGATTTTGGTGGAAGAAAATGGGTGCTTGTTGACAGGCATAATGTAACACACATCTGAAAAGATGTAAACCAATACCCTCAAATCATCATATAGTGTTGTAAAATCATTGTTACCTAAGTAAAAACAATACAATTAAATTATAATAATATAATAGCAATGTTGAAAATTTAAAAAAAAGAAAATCCATATTCATAGTTTGAAAATTTTTATTTTATAGAATAGGTGTAGCCTTAACAACAGAATCATAGTCTTAATCTGTAGATTTAAATAATTACTACCAAAACCAGAATTTTTAATATTTATAGTAATTGATAAATTTTTCTAAATTCATAAATGCAATGCAAGAGATCTAGGGTCACAAAAGTACACCTGCTAAAGTAAAAAGAAAAATAAAATGCTATCAAATCTTACTAAGATTTGCAGAATTAGTGTCTTCTCATACCACTGTGGGGATTGGAACATGGCTCAGCCATTTTGAGCAAAATGACTTGATGATATTTTAAAATGTAAATAAAGTTATATGAATCAATAATTCTAGACATAGTTATAACTCAAAAGAAAATGTAAACATGCTGACACAAAATGTACATGACTCTTAAAAATGGTATTAGTTATAATGAATAAAAATAAAAACCATACCAATATCAATGAACTTATTGAACAAACTGCATGTGATATACCCACTCCATGGAATGTTATATGACAATAAAAATTTATCTAAGAACATTGAATAATGTTATGTGTCATGAAGTCCCTTATCAAAGGTACGTACCATGTGTTTATATGTATTGTTGCATTCAGAATGTTAAAAATCTGTTGATTGCTTTGTATTTATATTCACAGTGGTTATTAGTATACAGTTCTCTTAGTATCATGGTAACAGCACCTGATTATTTGTTGTTCAGTACTTTGCAGTCCATAAGTAACAAGCTCCTTGTGGTCTCCTAAACATCATATGTTAATTCTAATTCTTTTTCTTATCTCATAGTTTCTTTTAAATAAATTACTCTCATTCATGTTCCCTTGACATACTTCTAAATCCTCAGACTTCTATACATCCTTTAAACTATGCCAACCAATGACATATATTTGCACTTATCTATAAATCTTCTAACTCTTGATTGATACCCAGTTAAATATTTATGTCTCTCTCATTCACTAGAATCTTCTCATTCACTAGAATCTAGACTCCTTGAGATTGTGAAATAGTTTCTTATTTACTGTTACAAAAAAAAAAAAAAGAAAAGAAAGAAAGAAGAGAGCATTAGTTATAAATGAATAGATAAATGAACAAATGATTTGGGATAGCTGTTCTTTCAGGAGTGGAATGAGATTTCAAATTCATGTAAGCATAGCATAGTATTTAAAATAGTTTAATTATAAGGAAATTATCTTGCAGATGAATATAGAACTAAAATCAATAATATTCCAGGATATTAAAAGTTCAGACAGAAATAATTTCAGTATTTCATATAAATGTGGACTGTTTCAACATATTGGCTACAACACCTGTGAAATTTTTGCTGGAAAAAAGCATGTCTAAAGAAATTTCAGTTTAAAACATTTATCTGCTATTAGAAAATATAGGGTTGTGCATCTGGAAATTTTTCTATAAGTTTAGAGAAATTTTTGGTTATAAACTTATAATAGACTTAAAATTATGAACTTATAATTTAAAATTATAAACTTATAACATATATATACTTATAGTAGATATTATGTTTATTTACATTTCCTATAATTTTAGATTCACTAATTATTTTTTTAGAAGATAAACTTATGACAATTGTTTTAACTCTACTTCGCTATTTTCTTTTAAAAATCTTAACTGTTACTTTATGCTTTAAAAATATTTGTAATTGCATTTGTCAAAATTAAAGTTGAAAACTTAGAGATATTTCTATCACACATATATTCTGAGAATATTGACCTTATGTTTTTGGTTGAATCATAAAAAAGTTACACTTTATTAATTAATATCCATTTATATTTTTAATACAGGAAACATCAGAAAAATACTTAAAAAATGGTTTTAAATTTTCATGCAGTGCCTCTCCCTTTCTTTTTCTTTCTTCCTTCCTTCCTTCCTTCCTTCCTTCCTTCCTTCCTTCCTTCCTTCCTTCCTTCCTTTCTTTCTTTCTTTCTTTCTTTCTTTCTTTCTTTCTTTCTTTCTTTCTTTCTTTCTTTCTTTCTTTCTTTCTTTCTTCCTTCCTTCCTTCCTTCCTTCCTTTCTTTTTTCTTTCTTTCTCTCTCTCTTTTCTTTCTCTCTCTCTTTTCTTTCTCTCTTCTTTCTTTCTTTCTTTCTTTCTTTCTTTCTTTCTTTCTTTCTTTCTTTCTTCCTTTCTTCCTCCTTTCTTTTCCTTCCTTCCTTCCTTTTTTTTTTGTGCATGTTCTATGTTTCATAGAATACATCCTGATGCTTGATCATGTAACATAGTATGACTTTCTGATTGCCAGACCTTGAGTTTTCTGTCAATATTGAATATGTTCAGCATAGCAGTGGTCTTGCCCCAGTCAATCACAGTGCTATTTTGACTGACCTTCATGGGGTACAGTGATTTCTCATGTTGCATCTTTCCAATCATCCTTTTTGTGCCTATGTCACAAAGACTTCCTGGCATTTCTAATATGACACTTTGAGTATATAATTAATGACGAGGATTGGTTGAAGCACCATGGGATTTCCTCACTCCTGTGTCCACTGAACTCACAATCTATACAAAATTTAATAGTGATAGATGCATGGGTTACATTAAATAGAAAGGGAACATGCCTTTAATCATGTTGCATTTCTGCAAAAATAATTCATGTTTAGAATCCTGGATTTTCATTGCCAAAACAGACAATAGTTTCCTTTGAAAGACAATTTTAAGCATTCTGAAAAGAAAACGACTAAACTTTTATTTAATGCCAAAGATTTTAAGATAAATAAATGCCAGATATTAGCTGGCAATATAATTGTTACCCTTATTCCATATAGGACAATGGAATGAATATTTGTGTACTTAGGATGGGTATAAAAACAAATGTCCAAAGAATAGTGGGGGGAGGTGGGAAATAAACAACAATATCCTAAGAGAGGTTGAAAGCATGAAAGGCCAGAACAAAATGCAGATTGCAAAGTTTTACTGCTATAAATGATCATATTGGGCCTTTAGCTCATGTCCAGAAATAGAGAATTATCTGTATACAAAGCAGTTTTATTTGAGACATTCATCAAGGCAATTGGTGGGAGAGGCACCCTAAAACAATTGATTGCTAAGTGTCCGGAGTTCTGGGTTTTATAATAGGGAGAGAAGGAATGTGAGGGGAATTGGGGTTTTACATTTCCAGATCTGAGGCAATGCCTGGCAGTCCAGGCAAAGGGAATCAAGGTGTTTGACTTTCCCAGCAGGGTGTTTTCTCAGTAATCAGCAGAATTTTGTTTTTGATGCCACTGTTGACCCCAAGGGGCCACAGAATTTTATTAGTGATATAACACAATTTCCCAAGTTCCCAGGAAAGAAGGTAGAGTCAGTTAATGTTATACGGAAGGGATAGGAGGTCCAATTCAGTGACTTAACAGTTAATTCTATAGAAGAAATGCAAATCAGTAGCCAGGGTTTGATTCCAGTTATTACTATATATTTTCGTGTAGGGTAGTTTTTTGCTGCAAAATCAAGAGCATCTGGCTATATTTCCTTCTTTGATAAGACATACTTAAACATTTATATTTATAAATACACATATGCATATATGTTACATATATAATTTATATATGCATTTCTCTTTATAAGTTAACCTTTCAATGCAAAATACTGTGAAGCCAATATTAGCAGTTCAGTTTGTTCATCCAGTTTCTTA
This sequence comes from Uropsilus gracilis, assembly GCA_004024945.1. Taxonomy (NCBI): domain Eukaryota; kingdom Metazoa; phylum Chordata; class Mammalia; order Eulipotyphla; family Talpidae; genus Uropsilus; species Uropsilus gracilis. Next base: position 3,903 of record PVHY01003454.1, on the reverse strand, counting down.
GAATTTACCTAGAAATTTCAATCTATTAAGTAATTCAAATGTTATAATAGACATAAATTTCAAGCAATCAATTAAATAATTAAAGGCCCTAGGGTATTTGAATTTTCTAGAGTTGTGTAGTCATTAGCGAATGAAATAGGGTGTTATTGAAATTTCCTCTCTTCAATTTGCTAACATCCATTACCAATTCAATCACCTATCCTAAGGCATTGAGTTTATTGACCTCACCAGTAAAGCTTATTTTTAAAAATTATTTTGAAGAACTTAATATATGAAAGTTATTTTGCAGGCACAGTATTTATAAAAAAAGGAAAAGTATAAGTATCAGAAAAATCAGATTTGAAAAAATATTTCTTCCATACATCAGCTGTGTGACCTCATTCCATCATGTGCAACTTTCAGTTATAAACAATGGACAGACATCCTAATAATCCCCGTGTGTGTGTGTGTGTAAACACACATATATATACACATGAACTAATATATAAAATAATTTATATATATAATGCTTATATTATATGTTTATTTTTATATATTTATATTCATATATTATTTATTATAACAGGATTAACAGGATTTTTGTAGAAATTATGCATGATTAATTACAGAATGATATTTTATAATAGCATGATAGAATGGAAGTCTATAACAACTAGACTGGGATTGAACATAATTGTTAAGTTTTTAATGATTTTAAAATAAATCTCTAAATATTCCGTGGAATAAACACATGCAAAGCAACATGAGCTGTGCCCTTGGTGGTAGTGGGGAGGGCAGTGGATACCAACACCAAGTCTTCCAGATGAAGGAATGTGGCATTAGTGACTGAAAGCAAAGGCGGCAGCAAGCAGGGAAGGATGAGTAAGCAGTTTCGAAGTCCAAGTTTGAAAAAAAAAAGGGTGGGAGAATAAGCCTAAGCCACAGGGAGTTGGAGAGGCAGTGGACTGGCATAAAGACAAGTATCCTGAAACTGCAAGACTCCAAAAGTGCTAGATTTTTCTTACGGTGTGAAACACTGCACAAATTTTTAAAAATAATATATATATATATATATATATATATATATCACATCATTTCAGTCCCTGAGGGTCACTCACCACCTCCCCTCCCTGACTGCTCCAGCTGCACCAAAAATAATTAAATACCTGGGAATAAACCTAACAAAAAATGTAAAAGAACTATACAAAGATAACTTTAAAACGCTACTAAAAGAGATAGAAGAAGACACTAGGAAATGGAAAGACATTACTTGCTCATGGATGGGAAGAATTGGCATCATCAAAATGGCCATCCTACCAAAAGCAATCTACAGATTCAATGCAATCCCCTTAAAAATCCCAATGACATTCTTTAAAGAAATAGAACAAAAATTCACATGGAATAACAAAAGACCTCGAATAGCAACAAGCCTCCTCTCCAAAGAAAGAGAGAATGGAGGTCTAACTATTCCAGACTTGAAGCTATACTACAAAGCCATAATACCCTGCACAGTTTTAAAGTTTGGGTAACCAATGTGGAGAATCTGAACCTAAACTCTCCTCTGATGCTTACAGTGGCTTTTGATTGGTAATTCATTTGACTACTAGACACAGTGAAAGTAAAATCTTTCTGGGGAAAGAAAGGTGTAGGTTCCCATGATGTACATTTACCCATAAGAACAATTCATTTCTGTGTTGATTTGTGGGCAGCCTCAAGAATATTTAGAGTTACACTCTTTGTAATAGAAAAAATCCTTTTTGAAAAGTCTCTGCCAAGACAAGTGGGAAAAAAAAAATAGTGGAAAACTAAATAGCGGTGAAAATTGAAGACGTTATCTTTCCAAGAGAATATGACAAGGAGAGAAAGAGTTTTCCAAGGGCAAGGTAAGTGATTTAAACCAGTGCTCCCACTAAGAACAACTAAGAAAGCTGTGTGAAAAGTGATAAACATCTGCCTGTGGACATTCGGAGATTTCACAAGGCAGTCAATCCACAAAAATGAAAACAAAATACAAAACTGGTGAGTTTAGCGTTGGAGTCTTTATGTATGACTGTCTGCCAATACTGATATTCTGCTATGCTGAGGAAATGATAAAGTATCCAGTAACTATGTATCTTTTAAATTTGGGGGAGGACTAAAAATGGAGTCTAAATGTTGCAAAAAAAAAAAAAAAAAAAAGAGGGGGGAGAGGGAAGGATATACGATTGGAAGAAGGGAACAGGGGGAAAGAGAAAAAGTGGTTCTCTTTGGTTAAAACTCTGAAATAAATATTTCATGATAAGTGAGTGATATGGACACATATGAATTATGTCAACTTACAAATATATACCTACTTGAAAATCCACCAAACAAAACTTAAATGAGTGTTTGACCATCACAGATTCTATGAATTATCGTTTAAAGATAGAATGTACGTAACAGCAGATGCATGCTTGAAAATGCAAATAGAAATGAAGAACAGAAAATATATGTAGAATCTAAATAAGTAAGCATATAAAACAATATATATATATATATATGTATATGTGTTGTTCAGAATATATGTGTGCATGTATTGAAGTAAAACAATAGGGATTTATAAACACCTGAAAAAATAGTTATCAAACTCCATCCTGGTGGTATTGACCAAGGAAAAGTCAAATGTCATTTTTTTAGCTAAGTATGAATAGTGTAATTTCTTGGTGTAACCACAGAAGAGAGAGTAGAGGAGTTGGAGCTGCAATAAATTCTTAGAAGTAGAAAATACATAAATAATCAAGAAGGCAATCTCAAGTCTGAGCTGCATACAAGAGACATAGTGATGCACAACTTCAAAAAGGCAAAAGTGAAATGCTGCAGTATACACATAATAAATTTAGATATACACAGACATAAATTAGTCAGATGTAAGTTAGTGATTTTTTAAAAATATCTAGTAAGTTAGAATTTAAGCCAGCACCAAAAAATAACATTAATAGAGAATAAAAGGAAACATTTTGTAGATATAATTTATTTCATCAGTCCCTTATCAACAGTTGCAAAATTGAATGCTCTCCACAACAAGGTGGGTGCTAAAGAATACAATTTCACTGGGTAATATTTTAAGATCTAACTGGTTTTATTAAAAATATCTGATTTAAGTAATACTTAATCTAGAATATAGGAAAAAACCCTGAGAAATTCTACAACGTGAAAGCAACAGGGACAAAGAAGTTATATAGGCAAAAAAGAGGATTGGCTGGTGCAAGATTTCTTTGGGTGATAACAGTGGTTTTTTGTTTGTTTGTTTGTTTTGTTTGTTTTAGATAGATCACTTAATTAGTGCTGGGCTGGCAATTCCTGACTGACTGGTATAAAATTCCATTCTTGGGAGAATGGAAACTAAGAAATGAAAATTAACATATATGTGACTCTATTTGGGCTTTAAGGTTTATTGGTTTGTTTATAAAAAGAATAGGCATATTCCTCTATATACTATATACTACAACTATATGCTACAACTCTATTAACCAGAAGGAATGATAAATAAGAAGTCAAAAAAAATTCAATATAGCAAATATGAGGAAATGGTGTTTAATTATAAAATTAAAAAATATTTATTTGAAACACTTATTCAGATGACATGTTATAGTAATCAAAATTAGCCTTTTCAGGAAAATATCTATTCCTGAAAATAGAGAAAAAGACAAAATGCAAGAATATTTCTTACATTGATAATTATCATTATATGTAATAGATATGATCTATATTTTGATTATTTATTGAACACTAAGAAAGCTTTAGTTATAAAGAATTTTCTCTCATCTTTCTAAATGTATTCCATTTGGATACCTCACTTGGGCTTGCATAATCTCAGTACTATAAGTTCAGTACTATCTTTTATTTAGGATTTCTTTTTTTTTAAATTCATTTTATTGATTTGTCACAATTGTGCATTAATTGATC